>PYSQ01000519.1:0-20969 GCA_003049435.1 Nakataea oryzae | reverse complement strand
GGCTGGCGCCGCTGGCCGGATGGACTGGGGCAAGGCGACGCAAGGCAAGGCAAGGCAAGGCGCCTCCTCTCTGCCCCCCTACCTGGGTAGTGCCCGCCCCCGCGGGTTCCCGGGGGCGATTCGCGCGTGTGATGTGATAGGTCCAGGGGGGTGGGTTGGGCAGCAGGCAAGGGAGCAAGGCTGGGGGGGCGCATGCGCGAGGCACGCTGGCGCACGGCGACCGCAGCACCCGCCCGCCTAGCACCCCCCCAGCTTAGGTAGGTAGGTACCTACCCAAGTAGGTAGGCCAAGCAGCGGCAGCGGGGGATTAGCAGAATCAATCAGACGACAAAGGACCAGGCATTAGCGGGTGGGCGCCAAAGGAAACGCAAGCCTCTCCTCTCTCGCTTGCCGGGAGACGGTGCAGAGTAAAAAAAAACCCACCAGACCAAGCCCAAACACGACAAGCGGACACGAGCGTGTTGGTCCTTGGCCCTTGGCCCTTGGCTCCCACCCCTTGCGAGTGCCACCCTTTGCTTCACCACAGCCTTTCCTGCCCCTCGTAGCGAGCCGAGCCCACCCGATTGATGGTGGGAGGCGCGCGTCGGCAGACAGCAGCCAGCCCGGATGGACGAGGCCACAGCCTAGCGTGTGTGTGTGTGGCTTTGGCTTTGGCTTTGGCTTTGGCTTACTAGCCCGGGCGGATCTGGGGCGGGCAGCCCATGCCGCGCATTTATTTTTGGTATTCGGCCCAGCGACCTCGGCGCGTGCGTGCGTGCGTATGTATGCGAGAAGCAGTTGGAGGCATCTGTCTGTCTACTGTAGCTACAGTACGTACCTTGCTTAGGCCAGAGGTGACGCACCGTGGGCGGCATGCCCTGCTTCAGCGCGGCCGCCGCACCCGTCCCCGCCCAATCGGTGCCACTGGCGCGCGCTGTTGGGGCAGTTTCAGTTGTCACCGATCGCTGACCTCGTTGGCCAGAGTCCGTTTTGCCCGTCGTTGGGACGAACACCACATCGTCGCGGCCCTTTGGGAAGGCCTCTCTCTCTTTCTCGTCTGCTGGCCTGGCCTGGCCGGCAGCCCCCCCCCCTCGTCCGTTACATTGGCCCGCTGGACAGGGGTCTATAACTTGAGCGAGCACCAGTGGGACATTGAAGCCGACGGTGTGGGCTTTGAGCCACCGGTTGTCCGCGGCACCGAAACAGAGGCCTCGCTTGGGCTGGGCTGGGCCGGGGGGAAGCAGCCGAGGACGACATGGAGGCCAAGAGGCCAATCGAGCCACCACGCAGCGGCCCAGCATACGAGAAAAGCTCTGGCCAGCTGGCGGTCTCGCCCGCCAGCGATGCGGCGGCCCCCATCTCGCATATCGTCCCATTCCAGCCCTCATCTAGGCGAGACTGGCACGACGCATCGAATGACGAACTGGCTGGCACACACGTACACGCACCCGCATCCGCACGCATAGCACAACGTAGATTGCAGAAAGCCGCCCCCCCGGCACGCCGTTGTTTGTTTGCCTTGACCATCCATCCCCCTCACCCCGAGCCCGACCGGAGACGGATTCGGCAGCCCGGGAGGGTGATAGCTCACGGTCCACCGAGGCAGGGAAAGACGTGTTTCCAGAGCCGCAGCTGCTGTGTAATTGGGTCTAGTCTAGGGTCTGGTCCACGCCCTCCATCATTCATATCATTCATGTAAACAGCCGACAGGCACATGCTGCTTCGCCCACCCGCTCCCGCCGCACACGCCTCTGTCGTTGCCCGCTTTTGCGCCTGGGCTCGTAATGCCCCAGCCGCGCAGTCCCGCCGTGAATATGGCGTTATCTTTGGTATATTGCCCCGTCTGACACGAGATGCGGCGTCCCGTGTATAACCAGCATCGCGTGATCTCACCTATGCCGCGTATTGGACGCTCCTGCAAGCCGCCCCTCCTCTCGGCGGCTTTCTTGACGGAACGGTTAGCCGGCTAGGTGGCATCGGAGCACCCCACAGACACCACCCTCGGGTGGCGGACGGGATGCGGCATTGGAAATCTGCGACGCCGCGGAATAGGCAACGACTCCGAAGAGGCGATCAAGACACGCCACGCTTCTTTGCCTCCATCCGGCCGCGAAGCCATCTTCTGCCGACCGCCCAATCTCCGAGATACATGTATACATACGTGTATACATACGTGTATACATGTGTCCCGGATAGCTAGCGTTGGCCCGCCGGCAGCTGCAGAAAGGCGGCGCCGACCCCATGACCAGCTCGTTTCGACATCGAATCACGCATACATCGTATGGCGTGAGCTGTCGTTTTTTTGTCGTATCCGCAGCTCTACCTCTCATGCCTCTTCCGAGTGCTCGGCTGTCGGCATCATTTGCGTCGAGGCGATCCAGTTCTCCATGCGCGCCTGTCCGCCGTCAGCGGCCGCCGTACCAGCTGTCCCCTTCCGGGTACTGGCAGCCGGGGCCTTTCCGGATCCGGAAGAGGCTGCAGCAGACGAGCGGGCGCCCGGTGGTGCGTTGCCGCGCCTCTTGACCACCAGGCAGAGCACGCGCCCGTAGATGGCGAATCCTTCGTACGAAATGTCCAGCGCCACCTTTTTCTTCTTTTCGCCCTCTTTCTCGCCCTCGGCCCTGGATCGCTTCTGTGATCTGCGCTGGGCAGGAGAGCGGCGTGTTCCGTCTTCTGCCTGGCTTTCGCCCTCTTCCTCGCTATCAACGACAACGTAGTCGCCATCTCCGGCGCCAGCTGCCCGGGAATCACTGTCCGCATTCTCACCCTCTTCCAGATCGATGACCTCACTGCGGGATGACTGGCGCCGCCGTTTAGTGCCATGTGCGGCGGTCCCCTCGCCCCGACCAGAGGCAGGGGCCTCGGGGATGTCGTACAGCAACACAGGGGCTGCATCGTCGTTGTCCTCGCTCTCCTCGCGGCGTAGAATGGGAATCTCGTCCCCGTCTGCCGTATGTATCAACTCGATACCGGCGGCATCGCCTTCAGCATCGGCCCTGTCGTCATCGCCGCCCAGTTCTATGGCCGCCTCGCGCGAGGAGCCCTCTCCCGTCAGCCGCTTGGAGTTGGACTGAAGCCGTTTTTGAGTCTTGTCCCGGGCATGTTTGTGCTTGTAGAGGATGCTGTGCCGCGTGTCCGTCTCGGTCAGGAATATGGCCACCTCAAAGTCATCTGTGCATGCGTCGGTTGTGTCCCGGTTAGCATGGATCTGCCTCCAGGGCGACGTCTCGGGAGGCGGCGACAAGAAGAGAGGAACGGGAACGGGAACGGGAACGTGAACGGGGACGGATTCCCACCTTCCACAACGACGTCTTTGATGGCCTTCTTCTTGGTGCTCTTCTTCCTGGACCGTTCCTTCTCCTCGCGCAGCTTTGGCAGCACCAAGGGCCGCACGCTCTCGATGACCCTGGGCAGGACGGGGGCGCGTGGGTTCAGCAGCCACGTGTGCGCGAGGGCTGGGTTGTCGAGGTATATGCGGACCTCAAGAACCGAGTATTTTGTTATGCGGAGGTAGCGGCGGATGGGCGACATGGTGGGCGGCGCGGTGTCGGAGAAGGCGGAGGGCTCGGCGATAGCGAGCTCCTCGCGACATTTGCAGGCCGGCGCTTGGGCTCTGGCCCGAGAAAACACGCAAAGAGGGCCCGGGAGGATTGCGTGCGACAAAAGAACGAGCAAGACGTCGAGCTGGCCGGAGCTCTTCCGACGCCGGTCCAAGGTTCACGACATGAGGCTTCGGCTGCGGTTGAGTCGGGGGCTGAGGAGACGTCGGTGCTGGAGCTCCTCCCTGTCAGCCCTGTGCACGAGGGCTGTAGCTCCGGCTGACATCACTGTGCATGGCACTGCGAAGCCCCGAGGCGGATTTTTTTTTGTGGGCTGGTTGGATGTGCCTGGGCGGGAGGCCCCGCTTTGAGGTTGTGACACACATGGCGAGCCGATCGCGGCCAGCAAAAATTGAAACGTGAAGCGGCTTCATCGACGCCCAGAGCTCGCCTGCGCAACCCAGCTAGCCATTGAAGCCCCAGAGCCCAGAATGCGGACGTGAGAGAACATGAGTAGCAACAAGTGGGTGTTGACGCTACGGTTGCCCAAGACCAGCTTCCCGTGAGTGGCGTCGCAAGCCCTGCAACTCGACTCGCTGGGAAAAGCCCAGGAGCAGCCGACCCTTACGGCCCCAGCTCAAACTCGAGCTCAAGCTCCCCTCCTCCCTCCTCACGGGGCCACAAACGGCATGGGGCTGACCCAGCTGCCGTCGAGGCGCGCTCCTCGCTGCATAGGCCACGTCCTCGCTCCGAACTGCGCCAGCGGTTCATACGGAAATGCGCCGATGATCTGTACCGGTGGCAGGCCGTCCACCGGCCAGTCGACCGCCCCTTTGTCCTGCACGATGGCCCTCCGTACGCCAACGGCGACCTGCATGTCGGTCATGCCCTCAACAAGATCCTCAAGGACATGATTCTCCGGATCAAGGTCCAGCAAGGTGCGCTCGTGGCCTGAATCTGCGCAGGGAGGCTGCGGCATGGTGGAGGGGCCGGGGGAAGTGGGGGAGTGTCGGACGTGGAGTGATCCCCCATGACGCGCCGTCTCTAACTCGATGCCGTCTGGGCTTGCTGTTTCTTGCGACAGGATACCGAGTGCACTACGCCCCCGGGTGGGACTGTCATGGCCTGCCTATCGAGCTCAAGGCGCTCGCAAGCCACCAGCAGGCGGGCAGCGACGGCAGCCAGGGGGCAGCGGCGCCGTCGCAACAACTGGGCCCCGCCGGGATCCGCAAGCTCGCGCGCCGCCTCGCCGATGACACAGTGGTGTCGCAGATGCGCGAGTTCCGGTCCTACGGCGTCATGGGTGACTGGGACGCCCACTGGACTACCATGCAGCCGTCCTACGTGGCGGCCCAACTGCACCTGTTCCGCCGCATGGCCGCCCGCGGTCTGGTCCAGCGCCGCCGCAAGCCCGTCTACTGGTCCCCGTCGTCCCGCACCGCCCTGGCCGAGGCCGAGCTCGAGTACAACGAGAATCACGTGTCGACTGCTGCCTACGTCAAGCTTCCCGTCTGTGACACGGGCGGCGGCCGCCTCGCGGGCATCGACGGCTTGAATCTAGTCGTCTGGACCACCACCCCCTGGACGCTGCCCGCGAACCAGGCAGTTGCCGTGCACGACGATCTCGCTTACATGGTTGTCAGGATCGGCAAGGATGCCCTCGTGGTTGGGGAGGATGCGCTCGAGAGGATCAAGGCCGCGTGCGCCCTAGAGGAGGCGCCGGAGGTGCTCATCTCGTCCATCCCGGGCAGCGAACTCAAGGGCTTGATGTACACAAACAGGCTCCAAGGCGCCAACGCCAGGCCGCAGCCCGTCATCCATGCGGGCTTCGTCTCATCAGAGTCCGGATCTGGGCTTGTCCACCTGGCGCCCGGGCACGGCTTCGACGATTACGACGTCTGCACCCCGCTTGGCCTGCCGGCCGTATCGGCTGTTGACGACGCCGGCCTCTTCACCGAGGACGTCTGTTGCGCCTTCCCGAGCATCCCTCGCGAGGGCGGCGGTGCGGACGCGCTCAAGGGCGGCAGCAAGGTGATCCTGAAGCTCCTCGGCGACGACGTTCTGCACTCGCACAAGCACCGCCACAAGTACCCCTACGACTGGCGCACCAAGCAGCCCATAGTGGTGCGGGCCACGGCCCAATGGTTCGCAGATGTTGGTTCCATCAAGCAGCCGGCGCTCGACGCGCTCGCTGTGGTGCGGTTTCTCCCCGCCACGGGCCGCACACGGCTCGAGAGCTTCGTCAGGGGCCGTAGCGAGTGGTGCATCTCTCGGCAGCGCGCCTGGGGCGTGCCGATCCCGGCCCTGTATGACGATGTCACTGGCGAGGCCATCATGACCGACGACGTCATCCACCACATCATCAAGACCATCGAGAGCCGTGGGGTCGACTCTTGGTGGTCGGACGAGCCGGACGACCTGGCGTGGATCCCCGAGAAGCTTCGGGACGGCCGCGCGCTGAGGAGGGGCACCGACACCATGGACGTCTGGTTCGACAGCGGTAGTAGCTGGACGCAGCAGACGGCGACTTCGCGGCCCGCGGATGTGTACCTCGAGGGCACAGACCAGCACCGTGGCTGGTTCCAGTCCAGCCTCCTGACGCGGGTTGCGGTCAGGGACGAGGGCCGGCCGGCCGAGGCGCCGTTCAGGCATCTCGTGACGCACGGCTTCACGCTGGACAGCAAGGGAAAGAAGATGTCCAAGTCGCTCGGAAACACAATCTCGCCCATGCAGGTCATCGAGGGCAGCCTACTGCCTCCTCTCAAGCTGGGCAAGAAATCCAGGGGGGCCGATGCGAGCCAGCAGGCCGGCGGCGCTCCCGAAACGCAGTACGACGCCCTCGGTCCCGACGCATTGAGGCTGTGGGCGGCGAGCGCCGACTACACCAAGGATGTGGTCATAGGCGAGAAGGCGCTCGCGTCGGTGCACTCGTCGCTCAAGAAGTACCGCACAATCCTCAAGATGCTCCTCGGGTCGATGCAGGAGCCCCCGGCCTCCGCGTCGCCATCTACCGCCTGGTCTGCAAGTCGGTATGACGCCGTCGACCAGATCGCGCTCCTTCACCTGGGAGACACCATGGCCGCGGTGGCGCAGCACTACGACTCGTTTGAGTTCTACAAGGGCGTCGCCGCCATGAACCTCTGGGTTTCCCACCACCTTTCGGCCGTCTATCTCGAGGCGCTCAAGGACAAGCTTTACTGCGGGTCCAACGGAGACGGGGCGCTCTTGCCCATCTTTGACGGCTTCTGCAGGATGCTCGCGCCGGTTGCACCGCTGCTGGTGGAGGAGGCATGGGAGCACGCCCCTGAATGGCTCGCATCGTAAGAGATGGCCCCATTCTTACCCTATCGAGCACTTGGACGTTGATTTGTGCTAACTTGCATCCGCTCGTCGCTTCCAGAGCCATCACACATCCTGGCCGACGGCTCTACTCAGACCCGCTTTTCGACAGCTCTCTACTGACCATCGACCAGGCTCGCCTCCGCGCGGCGCTCCCGGCGCTGGATGCGGCCCGCGACGCCATCAACGCGGCGGCCGAGCAGGGGCGGACCCAGAAGAAGATCGGCCAGTCTCTCCAGAGCGACGTGACGCTGCTGACGACGGACGCGCGCGCGCTCGACGCCTTTGCCCTGCTGGGCGAGGAGCAGCTAGCTGCCTTCTTCGTCGTCTCGTCGGTCCGCGTCGTCGACTCGTCCAGCTCGCCGCCGCCCTCCCCGAGGGACGTGGCCGACGGCCTGGACTGGGAGTTCACGGCCGAGGCGGCCGTCGAGGGCAGCGGCGCCGTTGTCAAGGCCGTCGTCAGGCACCCCGTAGACCACAAGTGCTCTCGCTGCTGGAGGTACCTGGCCCCAAAAGAAGACTCGCTTTGCGCTCGGTGCGACATGGTCGTTGGAGCGCCCAGCTAGCGGCTCTAGCTATATGATGGGCAAGCCACGGAGCTTGAAAAATTAAGTAGGCGGCCACATATATGGTTTCCCCATCTCCTTGTCTACTGTGTCGTGACGTGACGTGTATACTACAATCAGATACCCTCCACAATGAATGATACTTTCCAAGCTCTGTTCACTGCCTACAAGACGACAAGAAAGTTGAAGCGCCTTTTCGGTTTATCTTTTTTTTTTATTTGACTACCCAGGTAGATTAGATGGGTAGCCGCGAAAAGAGCCCATATCTCAACACTACACAGGGCTCAGCCACTCCCCGTTTCTTTTTTTTTCTTTTTTTAGCATCGGCTTTCTCGAGGTTGCATGGTGATAATAATACAAGGGGCCTTCCAAACCTCGTCTGAACGACACCGTCTCCAGTGTTTTGGTCCAATCACTCAAATTTCGGCTGGCAGCCTTCTGTTTTATTAAAAAAAGGCATCTTACCCCGACAACAAAGGGGCTTCACAAAAGCGACAGTCTCAAAGGAGTGCCTCGCGACTGTTCCAGCCTCAAATCTGTCGTATCTCCTTGCCCGCCATCTCGGGCCTGTCGAGCTCCCATTCGTCGCGCAGGACGGCAAAGGTGAGGTCGCTGACCAGCAGGCTCTGCACGAGGGCCCAAACGAGGGTGATGGCGTAAAAGAAGTTTGCGTTGCCGCTCCCCGCGTAGATCCACAGGTAGTAGAAGGCCGGGCCGAGGAAGACGGCGTAGGCGATGGTGGCGCCGACGAAGAAGGAGTAGCGCATCAGCGGGAAGACGTGGCGGAACAGCGGCACGAGGCCCAAAAAGAGCGACGTGTCGGCCACGGACGGGTAGGGCTTGAAGATGGCGAAGAGGCCAAGCAGGATGGCGATGGCGGCCAGGGGCTGGGAGCGGGCGCGGATGGTGACGCCGCCGACGTAGGCGGCCAGATGCAGCCAGAAGACGGCCAGGAAGAAGGAGCGGAACGAGTCGAACATCTCGATGAAGAAGTACCACCACAGGCCGACGTTTGGGGTCAGGTCCCCGAGGGTCAGCTGCATGCCGTACGTGGAGGGGAGGAACTCCCAGGACATGGAGGTGACGAGGTACGAGAGCGACAGGAGGGCGAGGAGCACGGCCGACACGACGCCGACGCCGATGCCGGCGAAGGCCACGGGCGACGACGAGACGCGGCGGCCGCGCCGGGATGACGAGGTGGCCAGGGCCGAAGGGGTGGCGGGCGGCTGGCGGTCGTAGGCGAGCACGAGGAG
Organism: Nakataea oryzae; assembly: GCA_003049435.1. Classification (NCBI taxonomy): domain Eukaryota; kingdom Fungi; phylum Ascomycota; class Sordariomycetes; order Magnaporthales; family Magnaporthaceae; genus Nakataea; species Nakataea oryzae. Next base: position 12,293 of record PYSQ01000519.1, on the reverse strand, counting down.
AGGCGGGAGCAGGAGGAGCGGGTACATGGAGAGGTACGAGGCGAAGGACAGGGCCACCAGGGCACCGAGCGGGGCGCCCGACACGGCCTTGGCGATGGCATGGAGGATGGCGCAGGTGGTGAAGACGCTGGTCGAGCGGCCGATGCAGGTCGCGAGGGTGAAGGGGCTGAAGAGGTAACTGCATGGCGCGACAACAGGGCCTGGTTAGCAGCGCGCGGAGCCACGTCAAGGCAAGGCGGCGGGCAGAACTCGGAACTCACAGAGCAGCAACAATGCTGCCACCCCACCTCCTGGCGCGGCGCGGGGACTTGAAGTGCGCCGACCAGCTCGCTTCGCCCGAGTCTGCGATGCGGCGGAGGGCGTGGGCGCTGGCGAGGTCGACGGCTATGTAGAGCAACGAGGTCAAGACGGGGTACGCCGAGACGTCGGGGAGCAGCGAGAAGAGCGGGAGGAGGAGCGGCGCCTGGTGGTAGACACCGCCGTCGTAGGGGGAGACATTGTGGTTGTAGAGGAACAGTCCCTCTTGCACTGGTGGCACGCGGCATGGGCGGTTAGCTGAGCGGCTCAGGCACAGTAGTAGTAGCAGTAGAAGGGCAGTAGAAGGGCAGGGCACGGCACGGCACGGCACGCACGTCGCTTGAAGCTCGAGACCGGGGTCGAGACCTCGACGCGGCCGGTCAGGAGGTCGGGCAGGCCGGGGAAGAGGGTGAAGAGGGCGAGCCGCAGGGCGGCGGCGGCCGCGTACAGGCCCGCTGTGCTCCCGGATGTCATGATTCCTCCATTCATTGCCTTGCGCAGTCGCCCATGGCCTCGGTGGCAAGGCTAGGCGGCTGGTGGTTTGGTCGGGAGGTTTGTCGCATCAGCATGTGCTGTCTGTTCTCTGCAGCCGCTGCAACCTCAGGACACGGCCACGACGCCATTGGGGCCACAATTCTGCTGGGCGCACGGCAGCGAATTATGGGGCCGCGACGAATGAGAGTGGACGCGCACCGCCGCCCTGAGCTCCAGCCAGGGCAGGCAGGCAGGCGAGCACAACAAGCGGCAGCCCGAGCTCCTCCAGCAACGTTTGCTGGCCTTGCAAACCCAGCAGGAAGGAAGGAAGGAAGGGCTGATGCACCTGTGGGCAGCATGCAATCCAATCTACAATACACGGCCACCCTCTCCCTCCCTTTTTCACCGACACCGACACTGATACCGACACCGGTATGACACGACACGACACGACACACCCCTCTGTCTCATCTGCCTCTCGCTGAGCCCGCCGCGGGTCGGGGTCTCCCACTCCAACGGACGGCCACGGTCGAGCGGTGCCGGGGCTGGGGCGCGGGCGCCTATTGGTGCGGTTGAAGTCCGTCTCGCCGGCTAAATCGCTGACGTTCTGGAGCTCCTCGAGCCCGCAACTGTGTGGGCTCTCGCAGCCATCACTCGGACGGCAATGTGGGCGCCTTGGGGCGCACAACGCCGCCTCGGTGGGGCCCAGGCCCCAGGACCTGAGCCCGCCCGGCCTCGCTGGAGCTACAGGTGGTGGGGCCCGGCCGTGGGTTGTCACGACGCGCGCTGGAAGGAGCTCCCCGCACTGAGCCGCTGGCAAAAAAAAGACGAAGGAGAAAAAAAAAATTCGCACATCACCAGGTCCAGGCAGCGAGCCGGGGAAGGCACAGGCCCAGTGCAGGGCATGCCTTGTCATGCCATGCCATGCGCCCAAAGGCGTGCTGGACGCGGGTTGGCGCGGGAAACGCCTCGTGCGAAGCCGCAGGTGGTGCGTGCATGATGATACAACACCCGCTCCAGCATGGACGTGGCGATACAAGAAGTCGGGCTCTCCCCCATCCATGCTCTCGCCCTTCCCTGCTGCTGGCGCTCCAGCGACCCAGCACAGCTCCGACCGCGGCTCCATCCATCATCCCAGGCACCCCCTCCGCTGCTGTTGATTCTTCCTGCCCCTCGGCCTTGTCGTGCGCAATAATCCCATCCCTGCCTCTCATCTCTATTGCTTGCTGCCGCACCACGAGATAGACTTTGTCTGCCTCCTCCTCGCAGTTCCCCTCCTCCCTCCACTTGCTTCGGCCGTGTTGGAGCCAGTGAGCCGTCAAGATGGCAGCGTCAACAGAGGGCAAGTCTGTAAGCAACCCCCGCGCCCCTCGTCGTCGTTGTTGCTGGCGGTAGCACATGACCCCTCTCCTTATTAACTACGGCTGTTAACCACGGTTATCAACCACGGCTATTCACACCATATACATACTAACAAAACCCCCCCATGCAGAACCTCTCCTTCGTCCTGAACAAGCCCCATGACGTCTGCTTCCAGGAGCGGCCCGTGCCCAAGCTGGCGACGGACCACGACGTGCTCGTCGCCGTCAACTACACGGGCATCTGCGGCTCCGACGTGCACTACTGGCAGCACGGCGCCATCGGCAACTTCGTCGTCAAGGATCCCATGGTCCTGGGCCACGAGTCGGCCGGCACGGTCATCAAGGTCGGCCCGGCCGTCAAGACGCTCGCCGTCGGCGACCGCGTCGCCCTCGAGCCCGGCTACCCCTGCCGCCGCTGCGCCGCCTGCCTGGGCGGCAAGTACAACCTCTGCCCGGACATGCGCTTCGCCGCCACCCCGCCCTACGACGGCACGCTCGCCGGCTTCTGGGCCGCCCCCGCCGACTTCTGCTACCGCCTTCCGGACTCGGTCAGCCTGCAGGAGGGCGCCCTGATCGAGCCGCTCGCCGTCGGCGTTCACATCGCCCGCCAGGCAAAGGTCGCCCCCGGTGAGTCCGTCGTCGTTATGGGCGCCGGCCCCGTGGGCCTGCTGTGCGCCGCTGTCGCGCGCGCCTTTGGCGCCTCGACCGTCGTCAGCGTAGACATCGTCCCGGCCAAGCTCGACGTCGCCCGCAAGATCGCCGCTACCCACACGTACGTCTCCCAGCGCGTATCACCCGAGGAGAACGCCCGCGCCATCATCGAGGCCGCGGGCCTGCAGGCCAACGGCGGCGCCGACGTGGTCATCGACGCCAGCGGCGCAGAGCCCTCCATCCAGGCAAGCCTGCACACGGTCCGCGTCGGCGGCCGCTACGTCCAGGGCGGCATGGGCCGCGCCGACATCAACTTCCCCATCATGGCGCTGTGCATCAAGGAGGTGACGGCCAGCGGCTCGTTCCGCTACGGCAGTGGCGACTACAAGCTCGCCATCGACCTGGTCGCCTCTGGCAAGATCGACATCAAGGCCCTCATTAGCGAGACGGTCGCCTTCGGCCAAGCCGAGGAGGCCTTCAAAAAGGTCAAGGACGGCCAGGTCATCAAGGTCCTGATTGCGGGCCCCAACGAGGACATCAGCAGGACCCACGCCGCAGCTTCCTCGTAGTGGGGAGTCTGAACTTCTGGCTTATGATGAGAGCGTGTGTCGAATTATGATGACTATGTGACATACCGACGATTTACGTAGTCTGGTTATTACGTAAATGTGCTTGCAGCCGCCTGTGGAATATCAGGCCACCTCGTCAGGGGTCAAGATGCTTTTCAGCCGATGGCTCTGTCACATTTGCTCTTGCCTCGTGATTGTGCTGCATCTCCCAGCCAACATGGCTGTGATCTGATCTGTAAGCCAGGGGGAATCAAACTTGATATAATTATATCACGGTTCGAACAGCCCTTCTACCGAATGACAGGCAGATCTGTTGATCCCTAATCTATTTTTTTTTGTGTTTGTTTCTTTCTTTCTACCGATATCAAATACTAATAATTAGAGGTAACATTTCTCTCCTTGAACAAGGTCTGGCTTTAAATTTATTTGTGCTCGAGTCCCGGGGGTATCAAAATTCCCATACAAATGCCAAAATGCATATTCAAATCAACGCAAGGAAAAGCAAGGCAGCTGCGAATGCATAGAACGTACAAAGGAAAGTTTGCGAGAAGCAGGACGCACGGATTAATTGTAAGGCAAGGAAAACTCATGGCTGATGTCTCATGGACGGTCCTCAGACCCAAACGGAGCCTGAGAAAACCAAAACACAGGAAATAAACGAGAAAGGAAACAGAACAGGAGCATGGTTTTTTTTTGATGCCTAAATCACCATCCACAAGCATGGTTCTGCTCTTGCCATTATAGCTGAAGGGATACAGAAAAAAAAGGTTGTGGAGATCCTTGGAGAGAGCCAAGAAAACAAGCCAGGCTTGGGCTGCTTCATCGGCAGAGCCTCACAGCCAAAGCAGCCACTTGACGCTGCCGACGACGCCCTTGCCGATGCCAAGAAAGATCCTGACAATGACAACGACGGCCCAGACGTACCACATGAACCCGACGAGGGCCCATTCGACGGCGAGCCAGCCGGCCCGGCGCAGCCACCGGAACCGGCGGCGCCGGCGGCGGAGCAGCTTCTCGATCACGTCCACGACCCGCTTGACCCTGAGCCGCTGGCCTGCGGCCAGGTCGCGCGAGACGTCGTCGGCCTCGTCGGTCGCCGCGCGCGTCAGCGACGAGAGGTCCACGGCGACGCGGGCGCGGACCTCGTCGACGCGTGAAAGCAGAGCGGGTGCCGTGTGCGCGCTAAAGACCTCGCTCTCGTGCGTCCACTGCCGTGCTGTCTGCTGCATGGCCTCCGACGCCTGCTGGGCCGACAGCAGCGCCGGTGACATCAAGATTCCCTGCTGCTGCTGCTGCTGCTGCTGCTGCGACTGTTGAGGCTGCCCGGCGGCGGCGGCACGCTTGGCCATCTCTGCGGCCAGGATTCCCGTTCGCATAATGTGCACCCGAAGGCGCGCCACCCCGCGCTTGTCCAGTTTGCCGTTGCACGACAAGGGCGAGCCACGCTCCAGGAGCGCCAGGTCCGTGGCCGAGATGCGACGTATCTTGCGCCGCGTTTGCTGGTTCTCCTTGGTTGGGGTGATGGCGAGCCCAAGGCCAACGGGATCATCGTCCAAACCATCCTCGCCACCAGCCGGGCCGGGCTGTGGCAGCATGGCCGGGGAGAGGCCAGGAGACGACGGCGTCGCAGCCTGCACATCCAACCGAGGTGGCTTGAGGCGGTCGAAGCGCGGCGACCGCTGGCTGGGCATTCGGGCGAGGGGCAGCAACGTGTCGTCGCCTTCACCATGACCAGAGTGTAGCGACTGGGGACTGAATGGTGGCATGGCGTCGAGGAAGTGCTTGGGTTCCCGCAGTCTGTTTTCAGGCCACGTGGGCACAGGCTGTCTGTCCCGGCCCCGGCTGGACTCCTCGTCGGTGACATCCGTGTCGGTGTTTGTAAACACGGCATCGTCGGCTCCAGACATGTGGCCTGCGGCCGCCGCATCTGTTCCCGAAGCGGAGGCGGCCACGGCGTCCTCGGCCGCCGACGGCTCCTTTTTCCACAGCAACTCGCTGACCTTGGAAACGCCCGACCGCAGGACGCTGTCGATCCGCGGCGGGCCTCTGGCGAGAAGCCCGCGCAGGCCCGACGACTCCTCTGTGGTCATCTTGAGGCTGGGGTGGGTCTTGTGCGACTTGTAGCTGTCGCCCGTGGTCTTGGACACAAGCTTGCGCACCGGCGATGGTATCCTCGCCGGGGTAGGCCGCTTGTTGTCGGGGGACAGATTGGACGGTGGGGTCGAATCCACGGTGGGAGGAGAGTTGAGGCGCAGGTTCGTCTCGTGCTCCTCTGGCGGCGAGACTGCCCCGTGCGGAAGGGCGCCCCCATCATCCCTGTCGTCCGGATGGCTGCGTCCCCTGCTACGGTCCCGCAGCTTTTGTTTGACCCGACTGAAGGGGTTGCGCGACGGCGATCCGGACCGGCTGGGGGCAGGGGACAGGTCCATGCCAATGGGCAGGACAAAGCCGCCGTCCCCAACCCGCGTGGGACGCAGGTCCGGCGATGCCGGCTGCGACGAGTCGTAATCGAAAGAGAACGTCCTAGGACGGCGCCCGAGGAAGGCGGGGACCTCAAGGCTGGCCCGTCCAACCACGGGGCTGGCGGGCGACCCGGGCCCATTGGCGAATAAATGGTGGTGATGGTGGCCCCGTTCCGGCTCCCCAATCATCTTGCCCAGCGCAGCGACTGCCTCGGCCCTCTCCTCCGCCACAGGGCTAAGGATGTCCTCGTGAGAGGCGACGCGGCTGCTTAGGCGGTTGGCGGGCACCGGTGCTGTCCCCCCGGCCCGCTGGGGCGCCATCCCAGTCGAGGTGCCGGCTGGCAAGGGCTTCGGCTTCAGGGCCGGCTCTTCCCGGTCGAAGCTACGACGGCCGACAGCCTGGGCCGGCCGGTCACGGTTCTCCCTGGCGATCATCTCCAGCATCTGTTTCTCGAGCACGCCCTTGCCATCGGCGGTGATGGTGCCCACGCGCACGATGCCGCGCTTCCTGCGATCGCTGTCCGAGTCGGAATCTTCCGAGACGGACCCTTTCCTGATGCGCCCGAAGTCATGCGCCGAGCTCCCGGAGAAGGAGCTGCTGTGCCGGTGATGCCTAAGGTGGTGCAGCTTCTGGCGCGCCCGTTCTCTGGCGGTGCTGAGCACGTGCTCGTGCTCTCCCGCGTGAGACGACTTTGTCCGCTCGAGCTGCAACGACGAGCGTTTTGGTGCCGTGGCCCCGGCGTCCTGGAGGGCCTCCTGGATGGAACTGGGCGCGATGAGTGCGGCGGCGGCCGTGCCCGCCAGCAGAGCCCCGACGGTATCAAGGTGCTTGGAAGGGGGCGGCGCGTGGAATGACTCCGGACCCTGCGGGAAGACACGCCTCCAGTTGCGGTCCTCGACATACTTCTTGTTGTCTTCTTGCTCGAGCCAGTAGACATCGGCCACCAGGTCTGCAGGGTTGATGATCCAGTCGACCCGTGGCCTCTTGGGCTTGGCAGCGACGGACGCCGAGGGCCTCGAAGGGTTGGCGGGAGGCGGCGAGCCGAGGGCGGTCTCGGCTTCGGCCGGGGCATATGGAGGCAAGGCGTTGGCGCCAATGGGCCTGTTCTGCCCCGTGGCCGTCCAGTGTGCGACGTGGTCGACCCAGTCGGTGACGTTGGCAACATCGCCAAAGCCTTGCCCATCGCCGTCGATAGCCCGCCGCTCTCTAGCCCGTACTTTGCGGTTCCGGATGTACTGCAGCGGGTTGTACTCTCGGCCCAGCTTCACCATCAGCTCGGCTCCGGCGTACGCGGCTGGGTTGGATGGGCCCGAGGTGGGCGAGATAGGGCCACTGCCTGCCGTGCTCGTCCGAATGAACTCGGGCTTCAGGGGCGGAACGAGATCGAGCAGACGCCTGTGCTGGGCAAGCAGCTCGAGGTAGTCCTTTGCCTTTTGGGCCCGGGCCAGGGTCGACAGCGAGAAATGGTATTGGTATCTGCTGCCGGCGCCGGCGCCCAGCTCGGCAACCTCGAAGCCCGGGTGCAGAGGGCTGGTGACCCGCTGCTGGCCTCCCGAGACGATCCTGCCTGGGATCGGGGATATGTTGCGAGAGGACTTGCGCTGCTGGTGGAGGTGCTGTCGCAGAGCGCCCCCCAGCTTTGATGCAGCCCCGTCCGACGGCACCGGGGCCAGCTTTGGCGGAGCCAGCGGCTGCGAGACATTGCGCCTCGCGGCGATTCGCCTCGATTCGCTCAGGCTCAAGGCCATGTTCACAATCTGTGTAGAGTCCAGATCCAGGGCCGAAGACGGTCGGGTATGGCCGGGGGCGGATGAGGAGGTGCCTGGGGCGGGGCCGACTGGTGTCGCGCTCTGTAGATGGCGCTGTGCATGGTCCTCGTATGCTATGGGAGGACCGCCGTAGCTGGCGGGCCTGGCCGATCCTGGCGCCGCGGCCGGGGGCAGCCTCGCGAGGGTGTTGTGGCCATAGAGCGCTATCGGCTGCCGGGCTGCCGCGGCGGCGGGAGGTGGGTTGTTGCCGCCATCTGGTTGCCGCAAAGAATCAGCATTCTGCGAGGAGCCTGCCTCGGCGTCGGTGCTTGTGTACAGCACCGTCGCCTCGGGCGCGGGTGGTGTTGGCGTCGGAACGAGACTGTGTCGATGCTTGGATATGGCGCTGGCCTCGCTGAGGTTTTGTCGCCTCCTGCGACTGGCAGGCTCGCCGGCGCTGTTGCCGCTGGCGTGGACGCCATGCTGGTCTGGGGTGGAGCCGTCGAACAGGCCGCCGGACAGGAGGAAGCCGCCGCTGGATCGGGTTTTACGCGAGCGCAGGGTGGCACCCGCATCCCCGCCGCCGCCAGCCCGGGACGTGTTCAGACTGGGACCTGCAGCGCCAGGGGCATCGCCGCGCGAGCGATGACGCGGCCCGGCGGATAGGGGTTGCAGATTGTCTGTTGAGCGTTCGGCCGAAGTTGAGTGGTCGGTCATGGATGGATTCCGGCGGTCCAAGGAGGCGCTCGTCGGGGACGGGGGTGTGGCCGTGGTCGCTGTGGCCGGCGCTCCGCCAGGGGCGGCCAGGTCGGGTCGGGGGAGGCTCGCAACGTCTGCAGCGCTGGCGGTGGCTGTCGTAGCTGTCGTGATGGTGGTGTTGGTGGTGGTGTTGGTGTTGGCGGTGGTGTTGGCGGTGCTCGCAGCAGGGCGGGTCGGCGGAGGGAGCCTGCTGCTGGGCGTGTTCAGGCTCGCTGCATGGCTGGACGTGCCCTGATTGCTGTCGCGGCTGCTCAGGGCGGCGTCGGGTGGATTGTTGGGCAGTTGGGGCTTCTGGTGATGGCGACGGTGGGGACGGGGGTGATGATGGCCGGCATGGTGCTCCGTCATTGCGCGATTCAGGGCGAGGCGAATCGACGAGCAGTTTAGGGGGCCAACTCACATCACATGTCAGGCATTGACGGCGACGCTATCCAACCGACGGAGCGCGCGACCTTAGTGAGCAGCGGCACTCGAAAGGACGAACAACTCAGTGCCGTGGCTGGAAGCGCAGGCGGAGTGTGGCCAAGAATCGACACCGCCCGTTGATCCGAAAACAGCAGTAAAAGTGTTGGGCATCCACACCCGCATTGGCAGGCAATCAAGGCAGCAGACCCTGGCCGTGCATCTTTTTTTTAGTGTGTGTTGTTGTTGTTTGTGTCTGTGTTTGCGTTTGCGTTTTCTTTTTTTTTTTGGCTTCAAGTCTTCGTAATTTCTCGGCCACAACGGCGAGACGGCGCTGTCAATCCCAAGCTTCGGCCTGCGCACGCAACCACAACCAAAACCAAAAAGGCTTCAGGTCTTTCGTTGCATAGGTAGCAGCTGCGGTTGGCACCAGCTTCGACCAGCCTCGGTGCTCCCCTGGTACGGGCGGGACGAATGAAATGGATCCCCGTTTGTGGTTCATTTGCCTCGCGCGGAACCCGCAGCCCCATGCGACGTGTCGAAGCGCGCGCTGGCAGAGCCGTGCACCAGGTGATTGATTGGCGACGCTCGCTGTGCACCCGTCATCGTCCCCTCAACGCACTAATGCCGAAAGCCGGAGCCCTGGGTAACGGCCAGCGAGGCGACGGGCCTAGGCCGGTCAAGTGCCGATCCGCACGCACCCTCGTGAGCCATATCCGTCAGCAGGACAGACCGGGCCGGCTCGCTGCGCGGACGGCAGACATGTGAATGTCGAGCACTCAGCCGCCTGAGACGCCGCCTGCGAGGCCTGGAGCTGGGCTGACATGGGCCTGCATGGTTTTTGTACGGTGCCCCATGCGCCTTGCATGCTCCCGCCGCGGCGGCCCTGGAATCATGGATGGCAGCCGAGCAAGCACCAAGCACGGAAAGCAAGCAGCGCCGCGAGATTCCACATGGCCTGCGCGGCCGCGGCGAATTGTGTGCCGTGAGATTGCGCCGGACCTGCGTCCTCTGCGTCCGGTTCCTGTCGCGCCATGTGCAGACGGCCGGTTTGTGCGCGTGCAGCGGCAATCTCGCCGCAGAGCCTGTGCGTGCGTGGCCCGGCAAACTCTGCCGCCTGGGTCGGCAGCTTCAGCACCTAGGCTCGTCCCCTCGTCCCAGGGCGCCAGGCCAGACCAGACCGACCCCGCCCCGCCGCCTCCACCCGCAGTGAGAAAGGCTCGATCGCCTCAATCTGGAATCTGAGTCGTCTACATACACTACGTTGCGTCCCGTCGATGCGACCACAGCTTTCCGCCGGCCCTTCCCCACCCTCATGCCACCCGTTCGCAGTCCACACTGCACACTGGCGCACCCTTCCGCATCCAGCTGCCAGGGAACCCCCCGACCTGCCCCAATCACCAGCCAGTTGGTAAGTAGCAGTCGCCCGACGCCACCGGGTGCTGGCGATCGCTGGGTAGGTGGGCATTCATCCCAGCAGCAGCGCACACGGGTCAAGATGCGGAAGCTCGCCAGGGCGCACGCAGCCTGCTGGGTCTCTTTTTGCTTGACTTTGTTGTGTAGGGCGAGCCCTCCCCCTCTGTTCCGTCCAAGGCGCAGAACCTGAACACGTATGTAGGCAGGTAATCAACGGCCAGCTTTCAAGCTCCATGCAGCGAAAGGCAGGTAGGGCAGGCCACGCTTATTATTCTCGGAAAGAACAACGTCATAGAAGATGGCCATTCTCCACCTTCAGCTCGCTGTAGTCTTTCGCGTATGCCTGTTTCCAATTCCCGTGGCTACCTACTTCTTGATGCGGTTGGATGCCGTGGTAACTGACGTCGCATGAAACCCCATTCTTGTTGTGTTTTACTTTGCCTTTTCTTTATCTTCCGATCTTGTTTTCGGCCCTCGGCCACCGGGTCCGATGCCTATGCGAAAACTGCACAGCATGTGACCATCATTTTCCCTCACTCACCTTCTGCAGACCCCAATACCAGCCTATCGAATCCTCCGGTTTGCAAGCGCAACGGCATGTTTCCCTCCCCAGGCATATTGCGTATTGGGAAAATGGCCCGGCCGTGTAAGTATAGCCCGCCCCTGGAGCTCATTTTCCCGCAACACGCGGTGACGCTCTTGTATGCGCCCTGCCCATATCGCCCGCCTCGTCTCCTCCTGAACCCGACCCTGTTATTATAGCTCCTACAGGGAGGGCAGAAACGGCATCTGCTGACGTCTGGGGCGCTCTGGAAATTGGTTTTTTCTTTCTTCTTTACGTCCTTTCCAGAGGCAAACGGGGTGAAGATGCAGTCGACATGTCGTTCGGCGACGACTGGCCGGCCGGAGTATCTGATCCGCTGCCCTTCTGCTTTCTCTCTCCACTAACACAAGCAGGCATCGCGGCCTGGCCCAGTCTCCTTGATACGGCTTAGCCCGGGCGTGGAAGCTTGGCCTCGAGGCCAGGTTGCGTGACCCTCGCCGGGTAGCTGATATTCTCACCGGGTTGCTGCTGTTTTCGCCAAGACGATGTTGTTCTCGTCTTCACCGGAGTTGCATCGCGGAGGTGGGGTTAACACTTTGATGTTGACCAGTCGGGCCAGTTTGCGGTGCAAAGTTGCCGCAAACCCTGCTGCTCGCGATGGCGGCGCAGTCTCAATATTTGTTTGATTTTTTCAGCCGTCTCCCCCTTCAGCAAAAGATCATCGCCCCCGCCCGTCTTGGCATCTCGTCTCGGGATGTTTGCATATATCGACCCACCCTCTCCTCTGCAGTAGCGCGGTGCTATTTCAAGCCATCAGCGGCCTCCAGAAGGCCAGCAGCTCCAAGCGACTCGACGGCAGCTGCAACTGGGGCCGTCCTGGCGGTTGTGGCGAGGTCGATGATGTCGGTCGATGCTTGTGGCTGGAGGGCGGTGATGCCGATCGCGCCCTCTCGAGGATTCCCCCAGCTGGGGCAATCAAAAGCGGGTGCCTCTGGTTCGCTGCAGAGGCAAAAATTCTTCTGTTCCTGATTTTGGATGCTACCCTGTGTCGCGTTGCAACCTCATTTGTTGAGCCCCTCTCGCTCCTCGGGATGCCAAGTTTTGCTGGTCTGGCCTGTCGCCTTCTATGACCTAGCCATATCGGGCGGCCCGTGACGTATATCCGATCGGGCGAGGCTCCTCTATGGGTCAAACGGCACGCTGGTCCCAAGCCCGTTCGTTGTGCGTGGAACCATACTTGCCGAGACACTGGGTCGGTTGCTGCTGTTTGTTGTCTTTTGCCCTCCTCTCCCCGCCGTCCTGGCAGAGTGCCTATTACGCATGCGTGTGCCGAGGCCGGCTGCCACTCCCCGCTGCGCGCCGGCGGGCTCTTTGCTGTCTGGTGCGGCGAGCCCTTTTTCGTCTGGCCGACCGACTGCCGGCGTAATCATTACCCGGCTGTTGGGTGGGTGGCCTCGCTCTCGATCGTTCTGCATCTGCTGTGGCACGACGAGAGCATGCGGTACCATGGCGGATAATACCTATGCCACTGGCGGGACTCGGCCACGTACCCCGATGCTGTGCCCTCCCGGGACGGATGCGCCGCCCAGCCACCCCCAGAGTCCCAGGT
>PYSQ01000518.1:0-21033 GCA_003049435.1 Nakataea oryzae | reverse complement strand
CACCAACACTGGCCACACCCCCTGCCCATGTGCCCGTCATGCTACCACCTTCCTCGAAAAAAGACTGGCCTGGCAAGGCTGTGATCATCCAAGCACATGCGTATGATACACGCGAACCAGGTGCCCAAAGATCTTGGTAGAGGTGACGGTGTGTTGGTTTGTACACATTAACCATAAGGAACCCCTTTGGCGGCCGATGCCCCAAGGTGGCAGGCAGGCCGATCAGATGCTAGTCTAGTCTAGTTTGCCTCGCCCTTACCTTGCCCTTCTCGCCCCTCCCCCCTATCCTTCTTACTCCCCAAAGCGTTTCCAAGCAAGCCCACGCAGGGCCGCCGCCCAGCCGCATCTGGAATGATCCGTAGACAAATTCAACCTGCTGTGCGCGCTCAATTCTTCTCACTTTCGCTCTTGATTCCCGCGCGGCCGACAAAGGTCTCCATGGCCCTGTCGATGCCCGCGATACGGCGGGCAAGCATCTGCAGGCCGACGGGGAGCACGTTGTACCAATCGCACCACCGCGCGTAGAAGGGCATGCCGATATGCTCAGCCTTGCCGTTGTCGATGGCGGCAATGATCTCCTTAGCCACCTCGACGGGCTCGACCACGGGTGCCACGAAGGCGTTGGGCGTCTGCACGCCGTAGAAGAGCGGCGTGCTCAGCTGGCCGGGCGTCACCAGAACGGTGCGGATCTCTGGGTGTGCAAGCCGCAGCTCCGCCGTCAGTGACTTGTGCAGCGCAATCAGCCCGCCCTTGGCCGCCGCGTAGTCGGTGAGCCGCGCCGACCCCAGCTGTCCGATGACGCTCGAGACCGTCACCACCGTGCCGCCCCTGCCGCCGCGCACGATGGCGGGCAAGAAAGTCTTGAGCGTGTAGAAGTGCGACAGCAGGTTCGTCGATATGCTGCGCTCAATGTCCTCCATTTCCATCTCGAGCAGAGGCTTTCCGTTGACGATGGCCGCGTTGTTGATGAGGACCGTGGGCGAGCCGAGCTGGTTGCAGGCCACGTGCTCATGTCAGTCGCGCATGATCGGGGGTCTGCAGTGAGCAGCAGAGGAGGGAAGGGGGAAGCAGGTCAGAACTCACATCGCGCTCGATCTCTGCGGCGACGCGGGCAACGGCGGCCTTGTCTGTGACATCGCACTGGTAGAAGCTCACGCCGCGCGACTCGCCGTTCTCCATCTCCTTGACGTCGAGCACGGCGACGCTGGCGCCACGCATGCCGTAGACCTGCGCGATCAGTAGGCCGAGGCCGCTGGACCCGCCAGTGATGACAATAACCTCGTCCGTCAGGTCGACGTCGCGCGGCATGCCAAAGGCGATGCGCTTGTTGATGGCGCTCAGCAGCCAGCACAGCGTGACAAAGCTGGCGTAGATGATCGAGACCACCATGGGCCGGGCCTTGTAGTCCATGTGCTCGGCCCGGAAGCAGAGAGGCACCATCCAGGCCACGAAGGGGTGGAAGAAGGTGACGTAGAGCACCTTGAGGATCAGGTCAATCGAGAGCGGCGCGAACCATGAGTCGCGCTGCGGCGATCGGCGGTACGCATCCATCGTGGCGCTGGTGTGCGAGGCCTGTTGCTATGTTGCTGCACTGATGCAAAGTCTGCGTCGTCGCCTCGGGCTGAATGATGGCCGCCGTTGTCTTTGTAGTGGTTCGAGTAGCAGCGGCGAGACCAAGTAGAAAGAAAGGAGGCGGGGGGGAAAAAAGTAAGAAAAAAGAGGCCAGAAGAAAAAGAATAAAAATAGAATCGGTCGATTACAAAACACCCAGCGGCTAGCGATGAGGCGGACGAAAAGAAGAGCTACCAATATCTTTACGGGTAGCACGGGGCGGGAACAAGAAGAGAGGGGGAAAAAAAACAACCAACGCTTTGGAGGCAGTTTGGCGCAGTCGCGACGTTGAGCATGGAAAATGCCACACGACCCTTTTTCTGCTTTTGCGACGGCTGGCGGCGCCCAATTGGTCACCGTGGCGTTGTGCCCTCAGGAACAGCTCCTTGAAACACACGGCCCAAGCGCCAGGGCCCCTGCAGCTGGATGTTTCGATGCCACTGATGCTGGCTGCCAGGGGGGCCGCCTGGGTCCCCCACGTGTCCCAGAAAAGGCACGAGTCTACAGTTCCTAGAATAGGTCGGCACGTTGCAACCCCCGAGCTCGCACTACTGCTGTTGAGCCGGCATTGGGCACTGCCAGCAACCGAGGCTGCAACGACAGTCGGCATTGGCGAGACCTTCGATGCTTGTGTGTGTGCAGATCTGCCTTGCTTTGCACAACGGTCTCTGCCGGGAGGGGTCGCTTTCCAAATAAGCACGTCTCCTTGTCGCAATGGCGCCAAGGTCCAATGCGCCGCTGCTCTCGCGCTCCGGAGCCCACCTCCGTGGTGACGATAACGGCGGCGGCGAAGAGGCAGGTCCTGGAACATGCCATGTGTATGCCGACCACGAGGCTTCTGCCGGCGCAGGCGGCGGCGACGACGACGACGACGACGACGATGATGATGATGATGATGACGATGACACCTCGAATCCCAAGCCGGCGGAAGAACCGCTCGGCTTGTTTGTGTGGCTGCTGGTAGTCTCGGCCGGGCTCAGCGGCCTGCTCTTTGGTTGTACGCGCGAGCCCACCTTCCCTCGCGTCGTCACGTATCTTGCCGTTGGACTAATCAGGCCGGGACAGATGACACGGGCGTTATATCGTCAACCCTGGTATCCATCGATAGGTCGCTGTCGGGCCGCGAGTTGACGTCGCTGGACAAGTCGGTCATCACTTCGTGCACCGCGCTCCTGGCTCTGCTGGTGTCCCCGTTCTCGTCCGCTCTGGCCGATGCGCTGGGCCGCCGGCGCGTCATCCTGCTCGCCGACGCCCTTTTCGCCGCCGGCGCCCTGCTTCAGGCATTCAGCAGCACGGTGGGCGAGATGGTAGCGGGCCGCTCGGTTGTGGGTGCCGGTGTCGGTGCCGCCTCCCTGGTGGTGCCGCTCTACATTGCCGAGACGGCGCCGGCGTCTCACCGGGGCCGGCTGGTCACCATCAACGTCCTCTTTATCACTCTCGGCCAGGTGGTTGCCTACGTCGTCGGCTGGGCCTTCGCTGAGCACTACAGCGACAGAGCCTCGGGGTGGCGCTGGATGGTCGGCCTTGGCGCTGCACCGGCTGTTGTGCAGGCGATTCTGCTGCTTGGGATGCCCGAGACGCCGCGGTGGCTGGCCAGGGCTGGCCGCTCGCCAGAGGCCCTCGCTGTCATTCGCAAGACGCTTGGGCCTGGCCTGGGCTCCGACGCAGAAGCCAGCCGAGTCCTTAGGGACATACAAGCCGAGGTCCGCGACGAGGCAGAGCTCAGGAGAAGGACGGGGCCTCGCGCCCAGGGAGCACAGGCTTCCGGCCCATTTCACGCGCCCCGGTGGCTAGACGTGGACACGTGGAGAGAGTTGTTCTCTGTCGCCAGGAACAGACGGGCTCTCGCCATCGCGTGCCTCCTACAGGGCCTACAGCAACTTTGCGGCTTTGTGAGTCCCCTTTGGTTGGGTTTGATCTTGATCTTTTGCCGAGCGATGCTGAACTGACTGGTGACATGCCCGTCGTGGCTTTGTAACCTTGCTGGTCTCGATATGCATGTCCGTGGGGGGAGTGGTGGCCAGCCAGCTAACCGGGGACCGCCACACAGAATTCGCTGATGTATTTCTCTGCCACGATCTTCAAGATCCTGGGGTTCGCCATACCAACGCTCACGTCCCTGACCGTAGCGGTGACCAATTTTGTCGGTACAGTTGCGGCCCTGCTCCTGGTGGACCGGATCGGACGGCGGCGCGTACTGCTCTACTCGATCCCATTCATGATCCTCGGGCTCCTTCTCGCCGCGTTCGGATTTTCCTTGATATCCACCTCACCATGGTCGACGCCAGGGCCATCATCGTCGGGCCTGTCGCCGCGTGGGGCGGCGGTGGTGGTGCTCATCAGCATCATGATGTACGTGGGGTCGTATGCGATTGGGCTGGGCAACGTGCCCTGGATGCAAAGCGAGCTGTTCTCTCTAGGGGTGCGGTCTAAAGGGAGCGGGGTGGCCACGGGCACCAACTGGCTGGCAAACTTTGTCGTTGGGCTAACGTTCCTGCCGCTGATGGACGCCCTCAGCCCGTCGTGGACGTTTATCATGTACGGCATTATCTGCGGGCTCGGGCTGTTCCTCGTGTGGAAAATCTATCCAGAGACGACAGGGCTGAGCCTCGAGGAGGCGGCCAGTCTGCTGGACAGTGACGGATGGGGGGTGCGGTAGCGGCAGGGGCAGCTTCGGCGTGGCCGGGCGCCGACCCGGGCCAGCAACGAAAAGGGCCGTTAGGCCCGCCGGCTCATATCGAGATTCCGTAGTGCCATGCAATACACATCACATATGACGCAATCCTGGGGTGTTCTCGACTGGGATCTTTTGGAAAGGGCTTTCTAATAGGTACATGGGCCGTGCGTATAGTTATATATACCTATCTAGGTATATTCGGCGCGGGTGCTTGGCCCTGCTACTTGGGTAAAACCCAGCGGGAAGGGGCTCGGCAAAGCGCGGGTCATTGTGGGGCAAAGATAGTGGAAGAGAAAAAAAGAAGGAAAAAAAGAGGCGAATAGGTTTCCTTCGGGGACGGCCGCGGAATGACTTCAGGATCCATCAGCTACGCAGTAATTTTCTTGAACCGCTTTTTTTCTTTGGGACCGTAATGTCGCTTGTCATCCCATGCTAACCAAGTGGGCACGCACTTTGAAGCCTAGGCCCGAGTTCTTTTTTTTCTCTTCTATTTTTTTCTTTTACATCCCCACCCCCCAATGCAGAAATTTCCTAGTGCTTCGATGCGCATGTCAACCCGGGTCCTAAGCCAAGGCATGCACACATGCTTCAGCCGAAGCCGTCGATAGCGGGCCCCGGGGTGCATGTGCCAAGGCAGCAGTGCAGCGGTGGTTTGCTTACACATCAATTGCTGACAGAGCAGAGACGCAGCAGCGCTGGGCTGACTGGCAGTTGGGTGGGGCCGCGAATTCGCGAGGGCGAGGGCAAGGGTGCGGCCTTCTCTACCCAACCTGACCCTGCAAAGACCCTCATCTCTCCGTCCCTGGTATGGGCTGGGCATCGAGGCTCTGCACTCACTGGCGTGGATGGCATCGATTCGCTTTGCGCCTGCCAATTCTGCTTTGGCGAGGCAGGCACTGGCCCCTCGACCGTCGCCGACTGCCAGTGCTGACGACGACAGCGACCGCCATGCACGACGCCGATGTCGGGTGCTGCAATGCGAGGCAGTGGCGACGGACGACGGCGCCGCATCAGCGCATCTGCCAGGCCAGCGGGGCCGCCGCCATGGCTCAGTCACGGTGCGCCCGCCCCATGCACCGCGACTGGAGCCGCCAAGGCGAGACAGGGACTCCCAGGGCTCCGTCCCTTGAGCTCTCCCTCCCTTCTCGAACCATCTGGCCATGGCTCGCCACCCGCTCCACTTGCCGACTCCCTCGGCCTTCGGCACGCGAAAAGCTGTCTTTCCCGCCCAAGCTTGGCCCGCCCGTCCCTGGCATCCTCATCATGGATCCAGCCCAGCACCCGTCGGCTGCTACCCTGTTGCGCCTGTGGCAATGTAACGAGCGGCAATAAAAGGGCCCGCGACGCCCTTTCGTCCCCTTGACGTACATATTTGTAACCTGCTTGGCCCTTGCGAGTTCGCTCCATCGCCCCGTCCTGTGTGCGTCCTCTGCTGCTCCGTGGATAAGATAGATCTTTTCGTCTGTCTCCCTGTATAGATCACCCAAGGCCGCTCGCTGCATACCTGCCTACCTGCCTACCTGCCAGGCCGCAACCGACTGAGCTCATCCCTGTCGCTGCACGCACGGCTGCACCACACACTCTCTCCTCCCTTGTTGGCGTTGCATATCGCCAAGAGCCACTTACACCAGCCAGCGACATCGCCACCCGCTCGCCAAGCCTCGAATTGACAACAAAGCCGCGCGGGGTGTTGGCCTCGTCGTAATGAACGAAGCCGATCGCGAGCTCGCGGCGGCCGCGCGCGATGCGTCGCCCGAGCGCTACAACGGCCGCGCGAGCCACGAGATAGAACGCGTGCTCTCGGCCTCGTCCGTGTCTACCTTGTCGTCGGATGGCTCCTCGGTCAGGCGCGCCTCTGCCGCCAGGTCCTCGTCGGCGGCCGACGGGGGCATGAGCCGCGTGCCGACCCAGCCCGACTTGGAGCGCCATCCTACCGCGCTGAGCCGCATCAACACGGCCCGCAGTCAGCACAGCGCCACCGTCGGCAGGAGCCTCAGAAGCCGCGAGTCTAGGAAGCCGCTACCGGCCTTCGGCGCCGGGAAGCCCTATCCTCCGCCGCTGCCAGATCGCGAAGAGTACGTGGTCGAGTTCGACGGTCCCGATGACCCCATGCACGCCCAGAACTGGTCCCTCAACAAGAAGCTGGGCACCGCCGCCATCCTGGGCTACACCACCATGACCGCGTCTTTCGCCTCGTCCATCTTCTCCGCCGCCACCAGGGCCGTGGCCGCCGAGTTCAGCGTTTCCACCGAGGTCGGCCTGCTGGGCGTGTCGTTTTTCGTCCTGGGCTTTGCCTTTGGGTAAGTCGCTCTGACAACCGTCCATCCTTGCGTGCCATGACATGGCATGCAATCACCTGTAACAAAACCCAAGTCGGCCAGCTAACCTTGGCCTGCACAGCCCGACTCTATGGGCACCTCTCTCGGAGCTCAAAGGCCGACGCATGCCCATCGTCGTGTCCATGTTTGGCTTCACCCTCTTCTCCATCGCCACGGCCACGGGCAAGGACATCCAGACCATCCTAATCTGCCGCTTCTTCTCGGGCTTCTTTGGCGCGTGCCCTCTCGCCGTCGTTGCCGCCGTCTTCTCTGACATGTTCGACAACCGCACCCGCGGCGTCGCCATCACTCTCTTCTCCATGGCCGTCTTTACTGGTCCGCTCATGTCCCCCTTCATTGGCGGCTTCATGGTCGAGTCTTCGCTGGGCTGGCGCTGGACCATGTACCTGACCTCCATCATGGGCTTTGTTGCCTTCCTGCTCGACCTCGTCTTCTTTGAGGAGACGTACCCTCCCACCATCCTAGTCGAGAAGGCCGCCGAGCTGCGCCGGCGCACCCTCAATTGGGGAATCCACGCCAAGCAGGAGGAGATTGAGGTAGACCTACGAGAGCTGATCAGCAAAAACTTCTCGAGACCCATGCGGCTCCTCTTCCTCGAGCCCATTGTCACGGCACTGTCGATTTATATGGCTTTTATTTATGGTACGTTTGATTTTTTTGGTTGTTTGATTTTCTTTTTCCTGGGATCAATGGACGGTCCCCCGAGTGACAATACCTGCTAACGCCGGTGTTTGCTGCAGGCCTCCTGTATCTTTTCCTCACTGCCTACCCTTTTGTTTTCCAGGGAATATACCACTTCTCCTCGGGCATCGCAGGTCTTGCCTTCTTCGGCATGATCATCGGTCAGTTTATCGCAGGCATCGTCGTGCTTCTCCAACAGCCCTGGTACAACCGCAAGCTGGCTGCCAATGGCGGAGTGCCCATTCCCGAATGGCGTCTGCCGTCGGTCATAGCTGGGGGCGTTTCCTTCGCCGTGGGCATTTTGTTCTTCGGCTTTTCGAGCCGCGCCGATGTACACTGGATCGTCCCGACAACCTCGGGTCTCTTCACGGGATTCGGCCTCATGTCCATTTTCCTCCAGGCGCTCAACTACTTGGTGGATGCCTACCTCATGTTTGCCGCCTCAGCCATCGCCGGAAACACGTTTCTCCGCAGTCTGTGTGGCGCTGGCTTCCCCCTCTTCGCAGGCTCCATGTTCAACGGCATGGGTGTCCAGTGGGCCAGCCTTCTACTCGGCTGTGTGGCTGCCGCCATGATCCCCATCCCGATCGTTTTCTGGCTCGTTGGCCACAAGATCCGGGCTCGCAGCGCCTTTGCCCCCACGCCACCCCCCGGGCAGCAACTAGAGCGTGAGGGCTCGACAAGCACCCCATCCATCCAGAACCGCGAGGCCGAGAAGGAGGTGTCGCCAGCCCAGACTACGGGCACAGAGGCCGCGGTGGGAGCCACGCCTGTGCGCAGACAGCTCGACAAGGCCGAGACGGCAGTCTAACTGAGCGACGAGTTGGCTGGAGCTGGCTCGTCACTGCCCTCTCCTTTTCTTCCAAATTGATTCAACTCTCGACTACTTCTGATTTCATATACCCCCGTCTTTTAATTCTTCTAATGACGAGTAGGACACTGGATTGATCGAGGGGAGAGGAAGGTGAGAAAGTAAAAAGCATAGTATTGGGTTCTGTTTGCGTTTAGCCTTGTATAATAAGCGAGCCAAGTCCAGGCAGCGGTTGCCGATGGACTAGAGCGTGTGTTAAGGTTGCATAGCGCATAGAGGCAGGAAACGGTGGGAATTAAATACCATGGAAGGACACTGGATATCCAATATAATCTTTTACGACAAGATCCAGGCGGCAAGTTTTTTTCTCCAACCCCACAGATTGTTAGCGGCTTTGGTGACGTGCGGCGATAAGAATCATTCTGCAGGGCGGCCTTGCGAGCGATACTCGGCTTACCCCCTCTCACCCCCTGATATCCAGCCGACATTCGCAAACCTCGGTCGTCAGCACCGACCCCAGGTCTGTTCATAATTCTATACCCTGGGCCGTAATGAAGAAGACAAAAGGACAACAAACGAAGGCAAGCAGGACACAGTGGCGTCCTCGTCGTCTCAAATCTAGTGACGACATCCCGTAGCACGAGGCCGGATTCCACTGCGGAAGAAAAAGAATAAAGAGTGCCTCTTTGATCTCCAGTATTTCCAGCAACATCCATCCCATCTTTCGGCAACTCTAGCTAGGTGCGGACTTTTCATAAAACCAAACTCGAAGAGCTGGTTTAGAAGGGTGATGGGACCATTGACAGCGGAGCCAAAGAATGATGAGTCTGGCATCCGGTACAAGGAGAATGAGGACGACGTCAAGGTCGGAGGGCACAGAATTGGGGTAAGACGAGGGCCAGAAGCGAGGCTCGGCCGAGGGAGAGAATGACTGCGCAGCTGCCATCGCATGTGCACTCATCTATCCAGCACTCCGCGGGTACGTACCGGCGAGCACATATAGCTAGCTACCTTTTATTGACAGCAGGTGGATGTGCGTTAATGCATACGCATCTTTCCATCCATCTGTCCCATGGCCGCTTTACCATGAGTGTCGCTTGGTATACAGCTTCTCAGCCGAGGTGATGCACTGCATGTTGGCCCCCAGCTTGTTCATCGTCTCCATCCACTCGTCGTATTCGTCCGAATCGAAGACAATGCCACCTCCTGAACGAGAGACGAGGCCCGGAAGGCCCATGGCTATTAGCTATGCAGCGTGGGACACGGCAGAAGGAGAGGCGAGGTAAAGGAGAGGGGGGATTGGGGTTGGCTGTTTGGCCAAGTGTGCGGCGCTGGCTTACCGGCCTGGAGATAGGCAACACCGTCCTTAACCAGCATGGTGCGCAGGGCGATGCACGTGTCCATCTCGCCCTCGGTCTCGTGGCCGTGGCTGTCTACACGGCCATAGCAGAAGTAGCCGACGGCGCCGGCGTAGACGCCGCGCTTCTCGCCCTCGAGCTCGGCGATGAGCTCCATGGCGCGGACCTTGGGGGCGCCCGAGACGGTGCCAGCGGGGAAGATGGAGCGGAAGGCGTCGAAGCGCGTCATGCCCGGGCGCAGCACTCCAGAGACCTGCGATGTCAGGTGCTGGACGTGGCTGAACTTCTCGACCGTCATCAAGCGGTCGACGCGCGTCTCGAGCGGGTCGCACACCCGCGTCACGTCGTTGCGGGCCAGGTCCACCAGCATGACATGCTCGGCTCGGTCCTTGAGCGAGGCGGTCAGCTCGTCGGCGAGACGCTGGTCCTCGTCGGGGGTGGCGCCGCGCTTGACCGTGCCGGCGATGGGGTGGGTGATGATGCGGCCGCCCTCGGTCTTGACCAGCAGCTCGGGCGAGGCGCCGACGATCTGGAAGTCGACAGCGTCGATATAGAACAGGTAGGGGGACGGGTTGACGGTGCGCAGGTGGCGGTAGATGTTGAAGGGGTGCAGGTCCGTGGGGCGGGCGAGGCGCTGCGACGGCACAGCCTGGATGATGTCGCCCTTGACAATGTGCTTCTTGAGGGCCGTGACGTGGGCCTCGTAGCCGGCGCGGCCTATGTTGGAAGTGTACTCGTGGCCGAGCCGCGGCGCCTTCTGCTCGGGCAGCGGGATCTCGGGGGCGTTTAGCACAGCCACCAGCTCGCGCACTGTGGCCAGGGCGCGGGCGTACTCGGCCTCGACGTCAGCGTCAAAGCCGGCGGCGCGCGCGTCGCCGGGCGGGATGTGCAGGTGGGTGATGACCTTGATGACGCCGAAGAAGCGGTCAAAGGCCACGATGGTGTCAAAGAACATGAAGAGCGACTCGGGGATCTGCAGCACGTCGCGCATGGGGCGCGCCGTCTTGGGCTCGAAGTAGCGCACGCAGTCGTAGCCAACGTAGCCGATGGCGCCGCCGGCCAGGGGCGGCAGCTGCAGCTCGGGCACGTCCGCCGCCACCGTGTAGCGCGCCAGCTCCTCCTCGAGCGCCGGCAGCGGGTCGCTGGCGGCGCCGAAGCCGGGCCCCGTGCGGATCACCTTGCGCGGCGCCGCGGCCACGAAGCTGTAGCGGCCCACGCGCTCCGTGGCCGCGCTCTCGTACAGGAACGACAGCTGCTCGGGCTCCCCGGCCAGGGCCTTGGCGCGGTAGTGGGCCGACACCTTGAGGTACGCCGCCGAGGGCGTGATCAGGTCCGACGAGATCTGCCCGTACACGGGCACCAGGTTCGCCTGCTTGCCCGCGCCCCCGCCCGCCCGTGACTGCAGCAGCAGCTGCACCGTCTCGAGCGACGGCACCACCAGGTCCTGCGTGGGGCCATTTGAGCATCAGGCGCTGTTCTGTTCTCTGCGGGCCTGTTGCTGCTCCCGCTCCTCACACGCTTCTGCTACTCACCGGCTCCTCCATCTTGGCCTGAGTCATCGCGCACAGGGAGGGGGGTGGAGCGATATTCTCTGAGGCCTGCGCGATGGCGACAATGGTCAGAGGAGAAAGCAACCGTCTCCTTCCTCTCGATCGATTATTGTCAATAGCAAGGAAGAAAAGGATGCAGTGCTCGTGCAGGCCCGAGCCGAATCAACTGTGAGGTGTGTGTGAAGAAGCTACTGGGCAGGTCGTGACAGTCCGCAAAATATAATTAATTGATTTTTTTTTTGGAGGGACAAATGCTGTTGTGAGAAGGGATAAAAAAAACACATGAAATTCAAAAGCTCCAACCACTCCAAGGGAGACAAGACAAAAGCCCTCACGCCTCCTTCCGCCCCCCTCTCCCATGTACCATGTGTCAAAATTCCTTCTCAAATATGGTTGTGATGGATTTTTTTCATTGGGGCTGAGCGAGAGAAAAAAGAAAAATAAGAAGAAAAAAGGGAGGCAGAGATAGGAAGAAGAACATGAAAAAAAAGAAAAAAAAGAAAAGAGAGAGAGAAGACCCCGCTGCAACCGCTCGAGGATTCAATCCGTACGCCTAGTTCCCATTTACTCTAGCCATCGTCAGTTTGTATCGCTAGTTGGCTGGTGGTGCGTGAACTGCCCAATACCCACCAACGAATAGCACTTCAGTCCCCAACCCCATCTTCTCTTCTTTCGGCTCTCTGCTGTGCTCGGCTTAGCTCTCGATCGCAAGCGCCTTTGCGCCCAGAAGCCTCCCATCTTTGCCTCCAGTTGTCGTCACCACCCAGTATTCCACCCGCGACGCCTTTCTTCCCGGCACACGATAGACGCGGACATCGTTGCCCTTGCTCGCCTCCCTGACCGCCTGCACAAGGTCAGAGTACTGCCCTTGGCTGTCCCAGTCAACCGGATCCAGGATCTCAATCCCTGCCTCGTTCGGCTCCCAATGCCCGACAAGTGTCGCGAATTCCTCTGTCAGCAGCACCAGACAATGTCGACAAGTCAGCCAAGCCAGCTCTCTTGTCTTCTCACCAGAACCCCGCCCAAAGCTGGACATACCTTCGTTCGGAAGGCCATTTGCCCAAGCTAGCGCCACGGGCAGGAACGGCTCGTCGGCATCACTGACATAAAAGGCCTCCTGCGTCGCCTGGACGATGGCTGCAGGCACCTCAACCCCGGCTTCGGTCGTCTTTAGTTCCCCATCTCTCGCGCTGCTCGTTGTCGCTGCAACCTTCGTCTGGCTCCCCTGTGAAGGGTCCTGGTTGGCTTTGTTCAAGAATTCCATGTAAGCCTCGTCGGTCGCCATTTCTGCTTTGCCACCTGCAACAGATCCTCTGCTTTGTGTATCACCCCGCGCGGTCTGGTCGTGGGCTGGCCCCGTGAGCGTCGAGGCGTTGCGCGTCGCCGTGGCTTGGATGATCTCACGTTGTGAGATTGGGGCGCAGGGGCTGTCGCAGCCGGGACTCAGTTCGCGTTTGCGCCGCCTAGCCGCAGCCGGGAGAGCGATGCCTCTTGTGTGCCTAAAGGCGTCGATATTGAGGTTCGTGTTTCGCGTCCGAGCTGTTGCTGGGTCGATCGGCCACGAGAGACTCGAGCCAACAGATCGAGAGCTGCGCAGGACTGAGAAAGGCCTTGAAGCACTTGCTTGTGAGATATTCTGTAGAGGTGGAAGAAGGCGTTGTGCTGGAGGTGCAATCATGCTGTCGTCCATCTACCTACCTAGCAGATCAGATAAATGGGAGGGGGAAAAGCCAGGGTGGGAAACGGTATGACGCAATTGGGGGGTCTAGCCCAGACCAAAGATCTTCCGCGACGCACAGACCGAGCATCTAACCTATCAACCTAGGCTGGTCTTTGGCTGTTCCCCAGCTTCGTCTCGGTGCTGAGTAGAAGAGCGAGAGGCCGCATGCCTGCCTTTAACTTCACAAAAATCCATATCTGATCACCAAATCACAAGGCATAAGTATTATTCACACATGGGATCATGATGCATGGCAGCCACCCACCCCGCCAATCACCTGGGTGACCTAGACACCTGAGCAGGCAGACCACGCCACAACAGCAAAAGCACAATTTCCTTCAGCTTCAACCACGGAACTTGTGACGCCGAGAGATGGACAGGCTCTGCGACAGTGGGAAATGGTATCGATTCCCATCTAATGAACTGCTTTTGCTGAGCCCGAGGATGCTGGACGGGATTCCCTTCATGAGACCAAACCTGAACCATCCCAATAGCAAACGAGATCAAACCATCGACGCCAAATGCCAGAGTGAAACAAAACCCAGGAATAAGAAGCACTTTACAACCCCCAATCGGCCAAGCCCTACGAGCTGGCAACAAGGTCCTTCTTGAGTGTGCCCTGGTACTGCTTCTTCTCCGCCGGCGTCTGGAACGCACCGTGTCCGAACTCAGACGACGTGTCGATCCATTTGAGCTCAACCTTCTCCAGGGCCTTCCTAGATGTGTGGATGAACATGGACTTGCGGAGCGTCATAACCCGCTTCTTGGTGCCAGGGACCGAACCCTTGACCATGACGAAGTCGTTGTTAACCTCGCCATAGCGGACGAAGCCACCCATACTGAGCTTCAGTTAGCACATGGAAATTCGGGAGAGCTACGGACCAACAGACCCATTGAAGCGGACAGGGCTCAAAACTTACGGGGTGATCTTCTTCTTTGTGACGTCAATCTCGGTCGCCGCGCTGTCCTCGGCATCACCCTTGCCGATGCGGTAGACCTTGTGGTTGACCGAGGTACGGTGGTGGTAACCCATCTGACCGGCACGCGCAACGGTCCACTGGACGTGGGCGGGATGCCAGGCACCAATACAGGCGATCTTGCGCAGACCCTTGTGGGTCTTGCGTGGCAGCTTCTTGGTACCCCAGCGGGATGTGACGCCGCTGAAGCCGTGGCCCTTGGTGACGGCGATGACATCGATAACCTCGTTCTGCTCGAAAATCGAGTCGATCGAAACGGGCTTCTCAAACAGGCCGTGACCGAACTCGACCTTGTCGGCAACCGAGCCGCCGTTGATCTGGATCTCCATCAGGTGCGCCTTCTTCTGCTTGAGCGGCGTCTTGCGGATCTGGGTGTGAGCCAGCACACGGACAACGGTGCAGTACTTCTTAATGCGCTCAATCTCGCGCGTGATGGAGGCGCCCTTGCTCTCGGAGTGCTTCTTGGCGTACTTTGTGAACGCCTTCTTCTTGCTCTTGTACCAGTTCTTGTAGAACCTGCGCTTGACTTCGTCGCTGAGATGCTCAGCCCACACGGTAGTGAGCGAGCGGAGACCACGCGGAGTCTCGATGTATCCAACCAGACCAACAACGATCATCTGTAAAAGATGTTAGCCATAGGCACAAAAGCCAAGCGGGCTGCGTTGTTCGTACAGGTGGGGTGTCAATAATGGTCACAGCCTCGACAACCTCCTTCTTGTGGGACTTGGCGCCGGGACGGTCGAGATCGCGAACGATGGTCGTCATGCCGGCCTTGTAGCCCATAGCAGCCGTCAGGTGGACGGGCTTCTTGGGGTCGTCCTTGGGGAACCTTTGGTGTACTTTTCGTCAGCAATGCAGCCATTGAGCTACGTGCTCAGCCAGTGCCAGAGCAGCACGGCGGGTGTTGGCTGGGAGTCGAGGATGGCTTCGAGTGTATATGAGGGGAAATCCCCCCAACATTGGTGTCGATGTTGGTTTTGTACTTACGACTTGACCTTTCCTCTGTGGCGGGCAGCCCGCTTCCTGGGCAGGAAGGCGAGCGAGCCGTGACGGGGCGCCTCAAACTTGCGGTGCGACATCTTGGTCGTCGAGTATGAGAGGAATTCGTTTGAGGTTGACAAAAAAGAAGGACGACGAGAAAGAAGTTAAAGCGGAAAAAAAGTTCACAACAAAAGAGAAGCCTACCCAGCGAATTATTGCACCGATGTGCCCCAGTAGTGTGCACACGCAAGGAAGGTGGAGCTGCGACCCTAAGAGTGCACGTGACGGGTCCGTTTTTTTTTTGTGTTTTTCTTCCCTCTTATTTTCATGCCCCGAGATGGAGACTGCTGTGGGCCGGTCAGCGAGTGTGTGGGGCGTGGCTTATCGGTTGCCTTCAGTCCGCGTTGCGGGAAAGCATACTGTCAAAATACAGCACCCTCAGGATCTGATATCACAATACTACGAAAAAAATAAGCATGGCGTAACATAGAGGCGAATCTATACAAGCTAAATGGGTCATAAGAGGGGAGGTTCCGATGCTGTAGGTGCATGCATCGCTGACATTTGACAGATAATGGTCAAGCAGGGACACAGGGCCCCAAACGAGAATAACCCAAAGTCGAATGCCAGATCCAAGAACAGAACGACGCATTTTCAAATCTTGACATTTTGTTTTTAATATGGAAGAGAAATTGACGCGGTGTCCGTGTACAAAGGGCCGCACTGGCAATGGCTTTTTTTGATTGTACACAAGCAAATACAGTTCCAAGTGGGACACGGGTGAGATAGAGCTAGGTTTAAGTGATAGGCTAATCAAAGGGGTGTTTGAGAAGTGGAATTGCCCCTCAAATAGAAGCGCGGGAAATTCAAAAGGGAAGGGGCAGTAAGAGAAAGAAAAAATTAGCCAGAGATATCAAGACCAGTAGAGTCAGAAGTGGACGCAATCTCATTCTAAGAGCTCTCAACCTTGGGTCCCATGATACCATTCAAGCCAGCACCGGTAGCCGAAGGCTTCATATCGCCCGATGCCGAGCTCGGAGCCGATCCTGTACCCGCGATGATCCCGTTCTTCTTCTCATCCTCACCGCTGTCATCATAGTCCTCATCAACATCCATCTTCCGAGCCGCACGTTCTGGCTCGTTGGCTGCAGGAGGGTGCGGTGCCGAAGTGTGAGGGCGCTCATGCTGCCTGTCATGCTGCCGTTCATCCTGACCATACTCCTTGGGCGCAGGGCCAGCGGAAGGCCCATCGTGCATAATGTTCTGCATCTGAGATGGACCTTGCTGCATAGGCGGAAGGTGGTTCGGCGCAATGGCATGGGAAGGAGGGTGGTGGGAGGCGTCTGACGGGTGGTAGTTATCGCTGGCATGCCGCTGCTCATCCACGCGGCGCATCTCGTCCGCCCTCCTTTGATCCTCTGCACGCCTCTGGTCCTCCATGCGTCGTTGGTCCTCAAACCTCCGTGCCTCAGAAGAGTTGCGACGATACTGCTCACGCTCTCGGGGCGGGGTCGATGGCCGACGGTGACGGAGATCATCTAGCCTGGCCCTATTCTCCTCAGAAGCGGGCTTCTTGACCGAGGCCGCGTCGTCCTCCCACTCACGCATCCTCTTGGGCCCCACAGATGGAGGACGTTCATGGTCGCGGTGCATCGCTGGATCCTGGGTCATTGATGGAGGAGGCGGGGGTCGTCCAGCCCCGTCCACACCACTAGGTCCTGCAGTTTCCGGGTGAGGAGGGTAAGGGGGCTGGTGCTGGGGATAGGCAGACTTGGGAGACGGCATACGGTTGTCATGCGTCGGGCGTTGGTCGTTTCTGGGGCTGTTGGTCCTATGGAAACCAAGTATGGCCGCCGGAGGCGGTGCGGCCCCGTTGATGCCATTTTCGGGCATGCTATGATGGTTGGGGTTCCGGATCATGCCCAAGACCTGCTGTTGCTGTTGTTGTTGTTGTTGTTGCTGCTGCTGCTGCTGTTGCTGCTGCTGGGACTGCCGCTGCTGAGGCTGGGGCGGTGCCTGATGAGGTGGCGGTTGCTGTGACGCCTGCTGCGTTTGCTGCTGCGTCGGGGGTAGCGGGTAATGACCCGGAGGTGGAGAGGGCCCGCGAGGAGGCTCGGGACCGGGGCCTTGGCGGCCCTGCTCGGGAGGGTAGTGCCTCATAGGAGGCTGCTCCTGGCGAGGGCTGGGCTGTCGAGGCGGGGGAGGGCCCCGAAACGGCTCGCGCTGCTGCTCGTAGGGGTTCGGGGGCTGCGGAGGCGGATTCACATCCGAGAGCCGAGGCCAGTTTGTAGGTCCAGTCAATGGAGGAGGCGCGTTGGGCTGCTGCGGGGGAGGGTGACCCGAGGCACCGCCCCATTGTGGGCCAGGGGGTCCAGATGCTTGGTAGGACTGCGGGTGCATATCCGTGGGGATCGGCGCGCTGACCGGTTGAGAGCCGTTGCTCTGGCCAGTCCGCAGCAGCTGTAGTCGAGCCTTGATATGAGGGTTGCTCGGGTCAAGATCAGCTGCCCTCGTGTAGGCATCAAGAGCATCGCTGACTTGGTTGTTGCACGACTCGTACTGTACCACTGTTGTCAGATGCCAGTTCGCCACCACTACTGTTCGACTGCCAGATTACACGAAAGACGTGTTGGGTAACACCTACCAGAGTGCCGAGATCATACCAAACCTCGGAGATGTACGGGTTAAGACGGATAGCCCGGGAGTACGCATCCAAGGCATCGCGGTACTGGTTGATCTGGTAATAGAGCACTCCGATAGAGCACCAGAACGTGGGGTTGCGCCCGTCACGGTAGACAGCTTGCTGATAGGCTTCATAGGCCTTAGGATACTTCTGCTGCGACATGTAGCACCTGCCGAGAAGGTACCAGCTCTGGGCATCATTGGCCTCTGTCGTTGGTTCAGTCAGCAGCATACTCGCGGAATACACTGCAAAAGGGCCGACCAGGGATGTCTTACCAGCCGCGACAGACTTCTCCAAGTATTCAATAGCCCTCTCCTGGCTCTGGAAACTGCTGCTCTGGTTATGGT
Organism: Nakataea oryzae; assembly: GCA_003049435.1. Taxonomy (NCBI): domain Eukaryota; kingdom Fungi; phylum Ascomycota; class Sordariomycetes; order Magnaporthales; family Magnaporthaceae; genus Nakataea; species Nakataea oryzae. Next base: position 3,298 of record PYSQ01000518.1, on the reverse strand, counting down.
GGAGCCAGCCGAGCTGCTGCAGGACTTTTGCGTGGTTGGGCTCGCGCTCGAGAACGCGTAGGTACGCGGCCTTCGCGTTATCATACTGGAATTCAAACAGGCGGTATTAGCAACTCGCAATAGATCAAGCATTCGGGGTCTCGAAAAGGCGATGCCGTGCACTTACGTCCTTCTGCTGCTCATGAACATGACCAATCTGGAACCAGATGTCCTCTTCAGTAAGAGGAAGTGGGGGAGAGTGCACAATATATTTGAAGCACTGCCACAAATCAGGTTAGCACTGCACAAAATCCGAATCATTTGCGATGCCGCTCACCTCAAGGCTCTGGTTGAACTTGGACTGCTGCTTGTAGATGATTCCAAGCCGAAAATAGATTTCGTTGGCCTTTTCGAAGTCCGGCTGCATCTGCATGACAGAGGAGAAGGCCTCCTCGGCGTGATCCAGCGAGCCATAGCGGTCATAGAGAATGCCGATGCCATACCAGAGTTTCGGGTCCTAACCAGCGGTTCAATCACGTTAGCTAGGAACTTTGTTTGTCGCCCTCGATCCTGTAGGCCGGAGGCGTTTCGGGGCCATCGCGATCACGCAACAACGTACTCTCGGCTTCGGCAGGTTCATGAGCGCATTCTGATAGGCATTGTAGGCCTGTTGGAGATCGTCAATCATCAGATAGCAGTGGCCTGTACGCGGAGAGAACAACTGTTAGCAATCGACCGCCTGGACAAACGTATGTTGACGCCAGGTGTGTCCCAGGAGGTTGGGAGCGGAACCGCATACCGAGACTTCCCCAAGCTTCGCCATTCTGCGGATCCAGCTTAAGAATCGCGTTCAGAAATTCGCAGGCCTTTGAAAAATCTTCCTTGGTCCTCAATATGAGGCTCATGGCGTTCATAGCAGGGATGGACTGCGGGTTGATGCTTAGGGCGCGTTCGTATGCATTCATGGCCTCCTCGAGGTTACCAAGAAGCTCCGACAAGCTACCTGCAAAGTTTATCAGTGGCGCATTCACAGGCGCGGGGAGGACAGGAGCCGAAAAACTACAGGATCATACCTATTTGCATCCAGACACCCTCGGTCGCCTCGGCCATGCGACGCGACGGCGAGATGAATGAGGGTGCACCAGCAGGCACAGAGCCGGGGGGGATAGGCGCCCCTGGCCCATGGTGCATTTGCACCGACATCGGTGGAGATGGACGATGCGCCGCCATCGTGGTCGCTGGCAATGGGATCAAGCAAGGCGGTCCTCCAAGTCACCCTCGATACCCAAAGTTGCGCCTTGGTTGGGCTAAGAATCCACCCTTTCAACGAGTGCAGCCAGAAAGGTGCCCGACCAAATTGACGCGCGCGCGGCTGTGTTTATGACCGTCGGTGCGATTGATGGGGCGATGTAATTTTCGTCGGTATCGATGGGCGCCTTTAAATTCCGGACTGGTCACGTCAAGATCGAAGAACCAGGAAATAGAGAGATGGCGAGAGACGGGCGAGTGAGAAAAATAAAAGGACTGCAGGTAGATTGACGATGCTGGGAAGCTGCGAGAGGCGCGGGATTGTGTGGGTGCTCCAAGCCACGAACGCGGCAAACAAGGGACACAAGGGCGGAAGCGAGGCCGTTGAGTGGGAAAAAAAAGGCAATCCAAAAAGACAAAGTAAAAGAAAGTGCAGGGAAACAAGTCGCCTTTGTAGTTAGCGGTCGATGATGCGCTGCGAATTCAAATCGACGGCTTCTTCGCTTCAGGGGAGATCCGAAGCGCACTGGGAGAGATAGCTGCGCAGGCGAAAAGATCGGGAGGAGGGATAAAAAAAAAAACTACAAAAAAAAAACAGGAGTGGCAGAGGATGGGAAGGACGAGGAGAAGCGCCCTGGAGAGAGAGGAACGACGACGGGGAAAACTGGCAGCCGCTCAAAAAGGCCGCCCCTCAAAAAAGGAAAGTCCCCTTACCCAGCAGGAGCGACCGACATTCCTTCCCATTTTAGTCTGAAAAGTAGCCGACATAAAACCCACACCTTGGGGTGGTCCGTCCACCCTACCAGCATGGGCCCCTGTCTGTCCCGCTGCGAAAGGATATGCGGTGGAACTTCCGAGGAACAGACACGGGACGATCTGGCGAATTAGGTAATGTGCTTCGTTGGCGGGTCTGTTCGGATGCTGCCACTGCAAGTCACGTTTAAAGATAAAGCTTATGACAAAGACAGGTGCCTGGCCTGTCTGGTTTTCTTGGCTGGCGTTTCGTTGGAGGAGGGACGAGGAGGTGAGCAGGAAAGTGTAGTCCCACATGACGAAGGCAAAAGGCGCGGCAACTTGGAATACCCTCAGGAAAAGATGACAGCGGCCCCCGCCCCCCGAAAAAAAAATGAAGAAAACGGATCCGCGCTTGCTGTCCTGTAAGTCAATGGAGCGCTAAACATTGAGCCATCGCTAGGAATTCTGCTTGAACCATCCAGATGTAACGATGTCACTGTATATGTATACAGCGGCTGCGCCCAAGGCATGCAGATTTCTCTCTTGCTGGCGCTGATTTGCCAACACCAAATGATCACGAGTTTTGTCTCGCGCTTTTAATTTTGGAGGCTGAACCGAACCCCAGGCTCACTTCCAGCACTGCAGACGGAATTATATTCGGCAGGCCCCCTGGGTCAATCAGTAGCCGCTCGATGGGTGCCGACAGTGATTTATTGTCCGCTAGGACTCGCCTCTCCCGCCTATGCAGCGTTAGATATGTTGTGATCCAACATCGCAAATATTCATTCTTGGATAATGATAATCATCAGAACGCCCAGTGAATTATTAGCAGATAACATAACCATGCTGGCTGGATGCCGCAACATATTGTCCCAAATCGGTGTCTTATGTATCTGCCCTGTAGCAGGCGAACAAGCACATTGACGGGCCGAGCGGATATAACGAAGCTCGTTCCCAAGTCTCAGTTCTCCAGCGTGTCGCTTCGCCGGGGAGAGAGCGTGCAGGCAGTGTCGCGTGGGGGGCGACAGGGTTAACTATATGGATACATCCACCTATGAAGAAAATGTAGCCTTTTCGCCGTACCAGGTCCGTCACCCGAAGTTGGCCGGGCATGGCACCGCACCCAGTGTGTCTGTGTCATTTCACTGTAGGTTAGGCTACATTTGATTTGTTTGTTTCTCTTTACCAGGGCGGACCCCCGCAGACAGTACATTATTCCAGAGCGCTGGCGCCTATCGTTCCCGTTTCATCCCAATTTTGCTGCCCACGGGCGACGGCAATCAGTCAGCCAGAGGCCACGTACCAGACCGGGCGGGTTTAGTGCGTGGACTGGGGG
>PYSQ01000517.1:0-21057 GCA_003049435.1 Nakataea oryzae | reverse complement strand
GGGGTGTATGGAAACGTCGCAACTCACCATGCTCAGGCCCAAGATCATTGAGCACCAGAAAAACACATTGTTGGCCGTGTGCTTGCCACGGATCCAGCGGCTCCGCTGCAGCGCAAAGATGGGGAGCTGCAGCATCTGGCAGACAAAGCCGTAGCCGCGCAGCTTCTTGGTGATGCAGGCCATGACGATCTCGTGGCCGAAGGCGCTGATGAGGAACGTGATGAGCGTGGCCGACGGCTTGCCAATGTGCGGCCGACTGGCGCTGTAGACGTGGCGGCGCAGGAAGGCGTAGACGGGTATGTTCCACTCGCGCGAAAACTCCATCCAGTCGGTGCTGTTCCACCAGTCGGCGTAGAAGCGGCGGTCGGCGAATAGGGTGATTTCGGCGCACGCGCCCAGCACGTACTCGAAGATGACGAGGAAGACGAGCAGGAAAGTCATCATGAAGGGAAACAGCAGCCACGAGATGGTCTCTGCCAGGATCAGGAGCGTCTCCGACGCCGAGCCCGAGGCCGCGAACCGGTGCGACGACTCGACCAGCACCGGCAGGATGAACTCCTCGCTCACAATCGTCAGCAGGAAGATGCAGCCGAAGACGGCGACGATCTTGGAGATGAGCGACTGCCAGTCCACCTTGGGGGTGCGGGGGTACTCGAGCTCGTAGCACAGCGTCGGGCAGACCAGGAAGTCGATGTAGTTGGCCCACGTCAGGTTGCGCGGGTACGCCGTGTTGCCCATGGGGCTGGTCAGCTCGCGGGCCAGGTCCTCGCGCAGCTCCCGCACGTCGTCGTCCTCGCCGTCGACGTGCCAGTCGCCGCCCTCGCGGCTGTCCGGCTCGCTGCTCAGCACCGGGGGCGGGCCGCTCGCGTCGGCCACCTTGGACCCCTTGACCTTGACCTGGCCGTCATTGGCGTCGACGACGTCGTCGATGCTCGAGAAGGGCGCGGGAGCGGTGGTGCGCTTGGGGCTGGCCACCTTGGTCTCGCTGGGGTACACGTACGCGGGGGCCTTTGAGGCGGTCGAGGGGTGGTCGAGGGCGCGCAGGCGCTTCTCCGTCTCGGACAGGTGGCCGTTGTAGAACGAGTACGAGTGCATCTTCATCAGCAGCACCATGGTGTGCAGCAGCAGGAAGACCTGGGCGGTCCAGGTCCAGTCGAGCAGGAAGGGCACGGCGATCCACAGCGACAGCCAGAGGGCCTGGTAGATGCTCATGATGGCCATGCCGCCGCGGGCCCAGGTCATGGGCGAGCCGGCAGGGGCGGCGCGAAAGACGCGGTGCAGCGGCAGGGAGATGCCCGTGGTGGCGACCATCAGGAAGTCGGCCAGGGCCAGCTCCCAGACCTTGACGGTGAACAGCCCCCAGATCTGGACGCGCATGGGGTAGCCCGTGTCCTTGATGTTGCGCAGCATCGTGGTGATGGCCATGATGGCGAGGCCGATCCAGAAGAGGTTGAAGAAGCCATGGAAGTCGCGGTAGTCGCTGTTGGGGTCGAGGTGCGAGAGGCGCGACTCGAAGTTGGTGGTCGGGAAGAGGCGGCGGCGCTGGGCGTCCTTGGTCTGGAGCTGGAGCTCGCGGTGCTCGCGGCGCACCTGCTGGCGCGCCGACGAGAGGATCTTAACCGACGGCGGCGCGTCCGGGGGGACGGGGGTGGATCGGCCACTGCTGATGGCAGACGGAGACGGTTAGCAGCGGGCGGCGGGCGGCGGACGTGGGGGGATGCATGGGCGCAGGGCTTGAGGGGCGCCGCAGGACATACCTAGACGTTGAGCCATCGTCCTGGTGGTGGTGGTGGGCTTCGAGGTAGTTGCCGGTGGACGAGGCGGTGCTCAGCTGGGACAGCTGCGAGTGCATCGGCTTGCGGGGCCGGGGCCGCAGGACGTGGTCATTGTCGTGGACGCCGTTGGGGAGCGCGTCGACGGACGTGGCAGCCATGGCGATGGCGGCCTGCATGGGACGGGCGCCGGGCGCTGACCAGGCCGGCTGTCCCTCTCTGTGTCTGCCTGTCTATCTGTCTGGCTATCCGCCGGTCCGTCCGTCTGGGGCGGTGCGTTTGCGTGCTTGTCAATGCCGCCCCGGCGTCGATCCAATGGGCGGGCTCCTCGGTTGGCCAACACCAGACGGGGCAGCTGGAACACGCGGCAGGGCGATGTGGGTTGGTGTAGCGCAGCGGTGCAAGCTGGCTAAACCCGAGGCTAGACTAGGCCTCGCGAGCGCTGGGGACGGGTCGAGCGGCGGGCCAGAGCAAGACAAGGACGGCAGCGATGCAGGTGCGCAGGACAGGTGGGCGATGGTTGAAATACAGGAAGTGAAGCGGTTCGGCGCAGGTCTTTTGTCCGGCAAAAGCGTGGTGGTGTCGAAATGGCGGCTGGCTGCCGGCAGGCACAGGCGTCCCCCTTTTCTGGGCGTGGTAATATTAGAGGGTGGCTAGGTGATGTTGGGGGCTCGCTGGCTGGCCCCGGCTCTCCGTTCCAGCGTCACGTCAGCGGGAAGGAAGCTGTTGCGCGGCAGCAGATGCAGCGGTCGGGCTCCCGTAGGTGCACAGAGATGCGCCTGTGGGGCGGCCTATGCAGGCTACATCGGCCCAGTGCGTCATTGCGAGTCGAGCCAAAGGCGGCCCCGCATGATATGCAGGGCACGCGGCCTCTGCGCACCTCGTGCGGTGGTGCACGCCGGAAATGCCAATCAAGCACATATGTAGCTATGTAGATAAAGGACAAAGGATGCAGCCCAGCGACGGCCATGATATCCCAATCCGGCCGCCTCGTCCATGTCGAGGCTGCCGGCGACAGCGGATGGATGTGCGCTGACGCCCGCCAGCAGTCGCCGACTCGTGCGTGCCTTTGCCAGATGACGACGGACAAGACATGGGAAGCGAGGGCGCCGCCACGACGAAGGGTGCGCGCGCCAGCTGCCGAGCACGCGGGCACGCCGACCCACCCACCCACAGAAGGGGCGCTGCAGGCCATGGCTGGCTGTGGCTCAGCTCAGCTGTGGCGGGTGGCCGCCTGAGCGAGCGGCAGCTGGTTGCAATGCCTGGTCCAATTGCGGGGCCTCGCCGGCTCCCAGCGCCCCTCCACCTCGACTCGAACCTCGCAGCCTGGCGGTGGCGGGCGCGAAAGACGGGGCATGTCGTCTCTATCGCGGACCCTATTGCGCCTCCCCGCCGCCTCCAAGCCCTTCTTCGGTTGCACCGGCTTTAGCAGCAGCAGTCGCCTCCGCGCCTCCTCCCCCACAATGGCCTCGTCGTCGTCCCCCGCCGACCGCCGCCCGCTGGTCATCTGCGGCCCCAGCGGTGTCGGCAAGGGCACCCTCATCAAGATGCTCTTCCAGCGCCACCCGGACACCTTCACCCTCTCCGTCTCCCACACCACCCGCGCCCCGCGGCCCGGCGAGAAGGACGGCGTCGACTACCACTACGTCACCAAGGAGGCCTTCACGGAGCTGGTTGGCCAGGACAAGTTCGTCGAGCAGTACGTTGTTGCCCTCGCCAGCCCTCGCCAGCAAAGGCCGCCCGCCCACTGACCCTCCCTCCCGCCCGCAGCGCCCAGTTTGGCAGCAACTTCTACGGCACCAGCAAGGCCACCATCGAGGAGCAGACGGCCAAGGGCCAGGTTGTCGTGCTCGACATCGAGATGGAGGGCGTCAAGCAGGTCAAGAAGTCGAGCATCGATGCCCGCTACGTCTTTGTCAGCCCGCCGTCCGAGGCCGAGCTCGAGAAGCGCCTGCGTGGCCGCGGCACCGAGTCCGAGGACAGCGTCCAGCAGCGCCTGGCCAGGGCAAAGGACGAGATCGCCTGGTCCAAGACCACCGAGTTCGACCGCGTCCTCGTCAACGACGACCTGGAGAAGACCTTTACCGAGCTCGATGAGTTCGTCTACGCGCCCAAGGCATGAGCATGTCGGAGGTGCTGATGTAGTGGCACTGTCACAGTTTCAGGACGAGAACTAAGATGAATGCAGCGACAAAAGAAAGTCGTATACAAAAAGAAGATAAACCAATAGATTTGTCTTGGGACTCTGACTCCCGCCTATCCCGACATTTTCGTTGCGATTTGAACAACCGTGTTTATACTAAAGACGATGCTTTATTTTCCCGCGAAACATGCCTCCGAAGCCAAGCCAAGAACCAACGGCGCGCTTTAGAAGGGAAGAGTCTTAGCGGCTCGGTGCGTGCCCTGCAGGGGCAGCAGCACGTCTTTGGTGAGGTCGACTAACTAGCCCACAGTCTCGGGGGAAAATACAGGAAAACGCAAAGATCCTCTTTAGCGTGATACATGGACCTGGTTTGTGCCAGTTGGATAATCGTAATAAGCAAACAAAGGTTCTTGGCCGCTCTGGACTCGTCCTGTGGTAACTCGGGCCCAGCCTTCTCGGGCCAACAAAGTCTTGGGCTCGTCGATGTCACTTACATGACAAGGTGGTGGTTTCGTTGGCGGCTTCAACAAGGCTATCAAGACGCACACACTATCTCTATCTGATTTCTTTTCACTAAAGTCTTTAGCACAATCGTTCGTTCCTTCACCAGACAACTCTAGAAATACCAGTCTCTCGAAGAAAAAAAGAAGTGTGGCACCCAAGGACGCCATGTCTTGTAGTGCTGGTGGTCTCAGCCGCAGGAGCCATTGGGCTGTCCGCTCTCCTCCCGCCAGTCCGGGGCGGCGGCTGGAAAGGGACCATTGTGGCCAGCCGTAACCTGTCCCTCCATGGACCGCCGCCGCCTGCTGGTCATTGTTCAGCCACGGCGCTAGGCTTGCCATGCGGCCTACAATGTCTGGAGCAGCCAATGTGACGTGCCATGCACGCTTGCGAGGTAAGGCTCCGTGGGCTGCAGATTAATCCTTCCTTCAATACCACCGCACCACCTCCAAGCAGAGGTCGGGCTGACGGCGGAGCCAACCTGGGTCCAACCTGGGTCAAACACATATCCGAAGATCACTCACCCTGCTTTCCGGGGGGGAGCGGCTGCCCTCTCCCAAATTTGGAGAGAACCCGGCCTAGCCCCTTGGCTCCCATGTACAGCCACGCCTAGCCGCATCCTTCCCATCCCTTATAACCTCGATCCCGCCCACGCGCGATCCCGGCTCTCTGGACCAAGCGACAGCCATTCTTCTTTTTGTTTTTGTCCTTCGCCGCCAGACCAGACGCACGCCTGACAGTCACGCCACGGCCACCGGCGCCCTTCTGGCGAGGATGCGGGCTGTCTTGAGAAGAGCGGCGGCCTTGGCGTGCGTGGCTCTGCCTGCCGTCGCCAATGTCCAAGTCTGGGGCATCCTACTGCCGGCCATGCAGACTGCCATGCATCCGCGCCGTCTCGCCAGCAGCGACGGGCCGCCCGCGCCCACCGTAGCCCCTTACACATCCCCGCCGAGCGAGGTCCTGGATAAGCGAGCCAACAACAACAACACCCTTGGATATAGACATGGAGTATATTGTAAGGTCTCGGCATATACCTTGCCTCGCAAAGTAGCGGCACGTTTCGCCCCTGGCTGACAGCCTGTCCTTCTTGACAACACACATAGCATTGCCATACACGTGCGGGGCTGCGAGCTGGGGCAGCACCACGTTCCCGTCCCTGTCGGTCGTCGGGTGCTGTCCCGACAACCCAGCTTCGTCGGTGCCCTGCAACTCGTATACGACCTGCCTCGACGCGACGGGAACGCGCAGGGCAACGACCGCGGACGGCCTGACAAGACAATGGTATGCCCCTTCCTTCCCGCCCCTTGCCGTCGCCATGCTCAGGCAGTTAGTTGTGCGTCGAAAGGCATGCCGGAAACTTACTCAGCCGCACCTGCTCTGCGCCTTGGTCCTGCAGCGGCACCGCGTTCCCGTACTGCTACCGATGGATATACTACCCGGAAACACGCTACAGCCTCTGGGGCTGTGCCACCAGCGCCTCGGGGACCGGCACCATGCACCGCACCCCCGTCATTTCGACGAGGACGGTGACGTCCGGGGGGACGACAAGGACCATAGTGACCCAGAAGCCCACCGAGACCGGCACCGGCGACGAGCCAGGCGACCCCTCGCCCTCGCCGTCGCCCCCGCCGCAGCCGCAGCCGCAGCCGCAGACGGAGCCGGCCACGCCCACCGGCGCCATAGTCGGCGGGGTCCTCGGAGGCATCGCCATCGTGGCCCTCCTGGCCTTCGCCATCGCCTATCTCGTCTACCGCCACAAAAAGGCCGCCGCCGCCGCCGCCGCCGCCGCCACTGCCACCACCGGGGCGCCCGGCGGCGGCCCAGGCGGCCCATCAAGTGTCGGCTCGCCATGGCTTGGGCCGGGCTCCCCCGGGCAGCACGCGGCCGGCTTCAACCCGCACGGCGGCGCATACGGCGGTTACGAGCCCGTGATGGGCGTCGCCGGGCCGCCTGGAGGGGCCGGTGATGCTCACTCCGGCGCTTACAAGCCCGTCCAGGGGTTTGGCGCCAGCAACCCAGGCAGCCTCCACGCACCCCATCATCAGCAGCCACCATATCTTGCCGGTCAGACACATGAGATGCCGACCGAACATAACCGGCCACAGTCGAACGCGCCGCTGCAAGAAGCTCCGTGAGCGACTTTGTTTTGTCTCTGCAGTCTTTGCTGTTATATATACCAACAGCTTTTTTTTTGACTTTCTCGGAGCTAGCGGGCGTTTTTGAATTTTTATATCGGCTTGGGTAGCTAGTTAACCATCTAGATACATACCCATACCTAGGCGCTTAGAGTGTACATGTGTACAAAGTGAAGGTCGAGGCTTCTTTTTCACATTGCCTTCAGAGCTGCGGATCGAGCGGCGTCGTCAAGTTGGGCTTTGTCCTCGGCTCATCCATCCTCCTTGCCCTCCCGTTGCGACCTGAGCCGTCGTGTGCAATTCTCAACACATGTGGCACGATTGTTTCTGGCACGCGGGCCATGTCCTCAATGATCCAAGGAGCATGGTCTTGCCGTCCCGTTGGCCGCACCGTATCGATTGGGGTCGTAAAGGACGACGCAGGCCGGCACTGAAGCCGCCATCTCGCCGCTGGAAGCCATTCTCTTTGACGCTGGGGCCGCTGGAGCCACGCCAGCGTCACGGGCCCACAGCTCCCCAGCGTCGTCTGCAGACACTGGCCTCGCAGCCTGACGGTCGACGAGGCCATGGCGGAGGGGCGCCTCGGTGTCGTATGGGCCCTGGAGGGCTGCGAGGTGCGTTTCGCGCCGTCGAGAGCCGCCGGCCGGGACGTCCATTGGCCGATGAATCGCCAGACGAGCCTGAGCGGCACCATCACGAGCGCTATGCCGAAGAGAACTACGCCTGCAAGCCGCTCCCTTCCCGCCATCTTCAGGTCAGGCTCCCTTTGGAAGTAAACGAATCCGGGCTCGACAGCACCTGCGCGAGGCTCCAGCCGCGCAGGCGTCTCCGGCCGCCCTATTGGCCACGAATGTTTCCATGCGGCGCGTAGCAGTCCTGAAGCCATTTCTTTTGCGTAAATGCGAGTTCGTCAAGTTGATTTCCGTGTCGGGCTGGGGGCTAGATGACCGCGCTGTGTTTTGACCTGGCGTCTTCTTCTGTGGCGTCGGTGGCCGGCTTCGCTGTCGTTCCAACACTTGCCAGCAATCATGTGTGCTGTTGCTGAGCGGGAAACAGCAAATTATTCAGATCATGACTGTCCGGGCACTCAGGAATTTTATATAGGGAGGCAGGTGCCATCTCAAACAGTTGAGCTCAGGAGTGCACCACAACCAAGAAGTGCTTCAATCCAAATGCATGGCGTAAAGTACATTTCGGCAGCCATCCCACCATACGGCCATCACGAGAAACTTTGCGAGGAGGCGATTGTGCATGACAGGGCAGAAGCTCCAACCTTGCAAACAATACACCTTGTGCTTTTACGCCAGCGGGGAAGCCTCCGGGCGACTGTCGATATCTGATAGACACCATTCCCGAACTACACAGCCGCATCGAGGAAATGTTGTAAGAATAAAATATCATCAAAAGTTCCGGCTGCATCAAGAGCAGGCTATCCTCTCTCCGCTAGGAGTGCTCACTGGATCCGCATTCAGCTTCAGAGACAAGGCAGCGTGGCGCTCCGCAAGGTGTTCGACAGCGTACTCGGTATCACCAATCGAAAAGTACTCAGGATATCGATCCCTGTGCCGTCAACACTTGTTCTCGTTAGGAATGCAACCATGTGAAATGAACCGGCCTTCTTTTTCGCCATCGTCTGCGTGATATACTCCCGGTAATAAGTTGGCAGCGGTATTGTCACCGGCGAGCCGCTTTGCCCGTCGGTTGGCTATGGGTGCCGCTGTCGGTGAGGACCACGGCTGGCTCCTTGGACGACGCTCGGGCGGGCCTGCGCTACCGCATCATCTCAACAAACCCAACCACCGCTAGGCAGGGGTCCTGGTCGAGCATGAGCCCAGCCACACCATGCTGACCAGCACTTTCTGAGCAAGGGTGCCCAGTACGATTTCTCAATGGTAGTAAGCTTTGATTTGGCGTGACGGCCAAGCCTTCTGGCATCGGGCTGGAAGAGACAATGCTTTGTTCGCCACGAGGTCCATTATTTGATGCTGACCAGTTGATGACGACGCGCACTCCGGGCGCTCGGGCACTGGGCATGGAATGAAATATTAGGCGAGATGGTGATGATTGATAATGTTAGGGGATGTTTCCCGGGGGCGGGGTATCGCCGATGACATGTCAATATACGAGCGAGGCTGAAGCCAATGCCGAGTCTAGAAAAGTGACCAAACCAACAGCTTGACATGGCCTGGTCGTGGTGAAATGTGCTCGTGCACGGCCCCTTCCTCCCGAGGCACCAAGCTTGATACTCAAGCGTGGGCCACTGGTGAGAATACCCACCCTCATCGGCCTTCATGACCGATCGAGATGTTCCTAATCTTCCCAGACGGGCAGGTCCAAATCCACCACTATGGGCTTGTTGAACTTCTTACCGCCTACATGAGGGTAGCTGTTCGCCATTATGGCGCAGTTGACCACACAGGTTTCCCGCCGGCCCATCCTGCCGAGGAGCGCCACCCTGTCGCACCGGGAAGACGTTTCAGGGTTGCCTCCCATCCCCCGGGTACCGAGACCTGGGACGACGCCGCGGCAGGTCCAAGCGTCGTCGGACGGGTTGGTATTGTTTCCAGCCTCTGCAGGCTTGTTGACCAGCGTCCATTCCCCGTCTTCATCTGGTTCGCCGACGAGCTCCGACGGGCCGATCCCGCCGTCGTTGTGGAGCGGCTCCCGTCCGGTCCGTACGCTTCCCGTCAAGTCCACGAGAGTCATCTTGGATCCTCCATCTCTCTCGCCTGGGGCCAGGTCTTCCCACGCTTGACTGGCGCCGGTAGCTTCCATGAATCTGCCGTTGACGGATCCTGGCCCGCCGTCGATATCCCAGCGCACAATCTCGGCGCCTCTGCCCTCGTGCACATGGCCGCACACGGCAAGGCGTGGGCGCACGCGCCACAGGGCACGACGCAGGGCCTCGCAGCCCGCCGCGCGTCGGCGGGCTGCCGTCTCGTCGCGGTGGCCTCGGGGCGGACCGTGTGTCACCACCACGTCCGCCGATAGCGGGATCTCAGCCCAGAGCGCCGTTGCGTCGGGCCCACTCGAGTTTGGCTCTGAAGGCCTGTCTTTGCGCCGTTCCCTGCCTGAGTGCACGGTCGTGGCGGCGACATCATGTGACGGGCCTGGTTTGCAACCTGGGGTCTGCCGTTGCTCGGCCGGCGCGGGCGTAAACGAGACTGATGGGGGCTCGTAGCACTGTTGGGCAGATTCCGAACGCGAAGAGTGATGTTTGTTGCGCGACCGAGAACGAGGCCGCGGCCCAGCCCTGGGATTCTGGGGGGCTGTGCCTGGGGCCGGGGGAGGGAGTGATGCCGAGATCAAGGGCGGATAGCTAAAGGCCCATAGTCCATCCCGAGGGCTATACGGCGACCCATACACGGTGAATTCTGTATGCGGCCCTGATGGGCTGCCAAGTCGGATTTTGGCGCTGTTGTTGCAAAGGTAGGTTATGCTGGGACTCGACTCCAACAGGGACAGGCAGTCGGCGGGCGACTCAGGGCGTTGGTTATGAAAGTACATGCCATACTCCCTATAAAATTCAGCGTCAAGGGTGATGTCGTGATTCCCTGGCAAGACGAGCAAGGGGGTCAGCACAGGCCACAATCCAACCGCCGTCTCTCAGCCCATTACACGGCGCAGAGCCGAATCGTTGGCTTACCCGCGATCACGATTTTGGCCTCGAAATCTGCCTTTTCGAGCCATTGAACGGCCTTGGACAGCTATGTGCAGGCCGTCAGAGCCCGATATCTGAGGCTGACTATTTTACGACGAGCCGAAGCACCTATCACAACAGCCGATATCGCAGACAAGGCTTACCTCGGAGAAAGTTCCCTGGTTTGTCATGTCGCCGGCATGAATCAAAACATCACCCTTGGGCAACTTAATTGTGCAGTTGTGCGTGTCGGAAACGCAGACAAATCGGGTCCGGCGGAGCCTCGGCAGCTTCGACGCTGTCCCTGCTGCCTGGTTCCCGGACCGTCTGGCTCCGCAGCCATCCATCGCCATGTCGCAGCTGGAAAAGCAGCGGACAATCCACAACAGGGAGTGGCGGAGCGGGGGGGCTGACTAGGACGATGGGCGATGCGATCTGTAAAGCGGCGACGATAAGATGGCGATTCGGATTCCTAGAATGCGTGTCCCGCACATGTGGTCTGCAGCGAGGCTTGACAAGCGACCAGCGACTAGGTAGGTGTGTATGTAGTGATGGGTTGGATGGGCCTAGGCCTGCTGATCTGCAGATGATCTAATGTCTAATGTTCGTTGTTGATCCATGTGTCCGTGCGGCCACGGATGAATGGCAATCTCGATGCTTGCGACGCGTGCCAGGAAGGAGCAAGCAACCAACAGGTTGGAGCCCGCACGAGCCACACACACACATGACCATGCAGTCTCAGCCGAAGAGTCGGTCGCCTACAGTGCAATGCTGTCGTCGGACAGTGCCATTGTGAAGCCTCCTTTTCGGGCCTGGCCGGCGGTGAGCCAAAAGGCAAGGGCGAGGGACTCAATGCCGCGCCCGACGCCGTGACTGGGAGCGCTCCGGGAAGAAGTAAAGAGTCGGCGCAGATGCCTTTGTCAGCCACAGCTGCGCTGGCGGACCAGAATCCTGGCAGAATCCCATGCGGCTGCGGGCAGATGCCCTTTGTGCTGCCTGTTGTTGCTTGTTCGCTGCACCCTCCAGGGCAAGGGCAAGGGCGGGAGAAAGCAAGCCGGGCAAGTCGTCGTCGATCCGATGCCGGCGTCCGAGCACCCCCAGTTCCGAAGAAGAATCAAAACCGCGCCCTGTATCGTTCCGCTAGAATGGCAGAGCCGTTGGCTGGCTGTCAGACCAAGAAGGCACTGGAAGGAGCGAAGACTCGTGCGCTGGTGCGAGCTGGAAGCGCGGTTGCTGCTGCGGCATGCAACCGTCAGCCTCGCTGTGCCGCCCGACAGCGAAAGCAGCTGCCGTGGCGAGGGACTGTGCAGCCAGAGCAATGGCGCCCAGCCCCTCAGAGCCCTGTTTCCGTCGGTGGCCAGCTGCGCCCCCCTTTTTTTTCTGCCTCGGAAGCTGGCAGGCGTGCCGGCTTGGCCACTCACAGCGCGTGTCCCGCTCCCCCCTTTTCCAGCTCCCCTCGTGCTAGATAGGTCTAGGCTAGGCAGGTCGGCCGTCTTCGATGGCGCACATCTGCGCTGCGCCAATGAGCGGGCTGGCCGTCGTCATCCATCCAGTGCAGCACAGCACACCGCAAGGCGCCTGGGGCCTGCTAGCCACCTGTCGACAGAGCAGGCGCGGCGCATCCGCCTGGAGCGACGCAAGCCTCGTGCCAACCCGCCTTGACCGCAGCGAAGGAAGAGGCGCTCCCGGCAGCCATGCAACTGCTGGGGCGGCTCCTGGCGACCCCTGGAGCTACGGCGCGACAGACAGCAGCCAGCCAGGCGTTAAGGAATGGCTGGCTGTGCGTTCCTGGCCGGGGCTTGTTTGTTGACGTGGGCTCGCCGGGGCTGGCACTGGGGCTGGCACTGGGGCCGGCACGGACGGGGGCGCTCGCCT
Source organism: Nakataea oryzae (assembly GCA_003049435.1). Taxonomy (NCBI): domain Eukaryota; kingdom Fungi; phylum Ascomycota; class Sordariomycetes; order Magnaporthales; family Magnaporthaceae; genus Nakataea; species Nakataea oryzae. The sequence continues at coordinate 8,991 of PYSQ01000517.1, read as the reverse complement.
GCAGCGCTCACACGGTGGGGCGAACACGCTGCGGCCTGCCCGTTCATGCGCCCGCCTGGGCCGGCATTGCTCGTAATGGACGCCCACTCCACCCCTAATCTTCCGCAAATGCAACTGAGGGCGGCGCGTTAGCCATTGCGCGCCCGACGTGGCATGGCCGACATGTCTGCCCTGCGGCCGCCCATGCCTGCGATGGCGAAGGCCCGAGGCTTCGTGCCAGTCCCAGTCCGCAGCGCCGTTGTTGTGCGCAGGCCCTGCTTGCCGCGGCGGTGTGCGTGCGGGGGATTGCTCCAGCCAGCCAGCAGAAAGCAAGGCAGCGAGCGGGCAGAGAGGCAGAATCACAGGCAATCACAGGCCGCAATGCACGCACCACCGCACCGTAAGCACGCACAAGTGGTTCACAACGTCTGCTATCATTTTCGCCCTCTCCCGCGGCACCCCTGTAGCGCGCCCGCCCCCCCTCGAGAAGCGAGCTAGCGCCGCATCCAATTTGGCCTGGGTCAGAATTGGTGGGTCCACCCCGTCCTGGCGGCGACCCTCCAACTCCAGGTTTGTGCTCCGCGATCCAGTGGTCCCATATTTGCTTGTGCAGCGCCACTGGAGGGAAAAAAAAACCGCCCCGGGGCCTAGGAGAGCAAACCAGCCCAGCCACACCACACCCTTTTTCCCTGGCTCAACGGGGTCTCGATCGGTCATCCGCGACGACACGCACCAGACGACGAGACACGCCTGAACCGCCGCCGCCGCCCCTTCGCTAGCCCGTCACCCCGAGGGCGTCATCGAGCTGATGACGGCCGCCTCTCGTTGTTGTTGTTGCTGCTGTTGTTGTTGACTGTCGCTCGCTGAAGCTTTTCTCGTCTCGCCACCCACGCACGCGCACCGCGCCCGCAAAAACACGAGCAGCACCAGCCGGCAAGCGCGGACGAGAAGCCCAACGGCGTCGGCTTGTCTGGTCTGCAGTCGCGCCTCGCAACCCCCAACACGCCTGTGCCACCGACGTCCGCGGACGCTGCCTGCATGCGGGCGGTATTTTGCGTCGTGCCAAAGCGCTAGCTCCCTCCCTCGCCCGCCTGGTGCGAGAGCCCCCCGGCCTAATTTCCTGGTCGTCGTCCTGGAGCCGCCAAACCCACGCCGACCACAGCAATCCGCAAACGTCCGGGAGCCGCTGGCCATCAGCGTCGGAACCGTGCGGGCAATAAGCAAAGCAAAGAGCAAGAAGCTAGAGCCAAACTCGCAATCGGCCTCACAGCCACACCACCCGTGCACACAGCCCGCTCAAGACCCCGAGCTGGGCCTCCTCCTGTCGACGTGTCGTCGTCGCACCTGCGACGCCCTAGCACCAGGGCGCCATGGCGGCCATTTCAGCCGTCCCGACAGCGGCTTCCGGCCTCACTCCGCCGAGCAGCTCCCACGGCAGCGGCAACAGCAACGTGAACGGCAATGGCTACGCGTGGAACGGCAGCTACTCGGCGACCGAGAATGACGAGGTGAGTGTAGACGAGACGCCAGGCACGACTCCCGCCCGCGCTGGCGTCCTCGGCCTCGGCCTGCATCCCCGTTTCCCCCTTGCCAGGACTGCCCTCCCCGAGCGGCCCTGGTGGTTGCCTGCCACTGCTACTGCCGCTCTTTGGTTGGTCGGGAACCGGCTCCACGCGCGGCCGCGGCGGAGAGGGCATCCTGGAAAATCCATCAATGGCACTCGACAGAGAACTAACACGTCATGCGTCTCTCCCTCGCGCCTCCTCTCGATCTAGACCCTGATGCACCACAAAATGACGGCCCATCACTATGATGCGACAAACGGACACGCGAGGCCGCCGATGATGCCACAGAACGGACACTCGCCAACCGAATCCGTCGTCCCGACACCGAGGGAGAGCGATTCAAACCTCTCAGGCATGGCGGCTGCTGCCTACCTCTCGCCTCCACACGGGTCCAGTGCCGCAAAACCACCGTCAGTAAGGGACAGCACCGCCGGCTCCTTGGACAGCCTGACCGACGTACACGCGAGCAGCAACCGAGGCACCAAGCGTCTCATGGGAGAGGCCAACTCTGCGGGGGCCTCGGGTGCCCTGCCGGACGACTCTAAATGGATCCATAGGGACAAGCTGGCTCGAATAGAAAACGAGGAGCTGCAGGCCGCCGGCATCTTCCTCCCGGCACCGCGCTCGCACAGCCGGCCACGACACTCGACGCAGGAGCGACCGAGCGCCTCAAGGAAGACATCGGATGCGGACCTGAATGCTTCGAGGTCGCGTAAGAACTCATCGGCCGTCGCTGGCTCGACGCTGGGGACGAGTTCTGGAGATGCCAGGTCTTTCCAAGCCACCACCCCCGACTGGGACTTGAGGTTACCTGAGGAGATCGAGGAGGCAGAGGAGGCGAACTATTGGACTTCGGTGAATGGCATGAAGGGCTCGTCGCGCATTCCTGTGGCCAAGGCCAGCCCAGCGCCCATACCACCCGATGTTCTGGAACGCGATACCCCTGCCAGGCGGCGGAGGGATAGCAGCCCCAATGACGAAGGGGCGGACATCAAGATGCCGAGAACGCGAACTAGGAGCAGTAGTGCCAGCACCAAACTTGAGGTTGCTGCCAACGCAGCCGTCGGCAGCACCCCCCAGCCAAAACGCGCCGCCGCCGACTCCTCGCCCAAGAAGGGACCCGGGTCCAGGAAAGGATCTGGGAAGTCTAGTTCCATCAGAGCTAAAAAGACGCGCGGCGCAGCCAGCAAGGACTCGACGAGCAGCGCCTCAGGCACCACGCGACCGTCTACGAGATCGGGCGAGCGTGAGCTTGCCACGGCAGCATCGCCCGGCAGCAGCACGCGCGCACCCGAGGGCGATCCGCCGTGGATGGTGTCTGCTTACAAGCCGGACCCGAGGCTGCCTCCAGACCAACAGCTCCTCCCCACAGTCGCCAAGAGGCTGCAGCAGGAGAAGTGGGAGCGTGAAGGGAAGTTCGGGAGCATTTACGACAAGGAGTTCAGGCCTCTCACGGACGACGGCTTCCTCTCGCCGCCCGAGCCCAAGGACAAGGCCAGTCCCCAGCCGGAAGAAAAGCAGGAGGAGAAGACGGAGGACTGGCCCCTCAAGGCCGAACCGAAGAGCCCGACAGCGCCCTCGCTCCGTGTGCAGCGTGCGGGCTCCTATTCCACGATCCCCAAGGTCCAGGATCCCCCCCTGAGTCCCCTCCCGCCACCGTCGAGGGGCAACGGGGCACCTGGACAGCCGTCCCCCTTGATCCGCGTCCCGGACATACCGGACGAGGATACAGGCAAAGAGAAAAAGGGCTGCATGTGCTGTGTCGTCATGTGATGATGCTGCTTTTATTGCGTGAAGACGTCTGTCTTCGAGCCGCCCGTCGCGCCGCCGATTGGGCTTTTTTTTTCTTTTTACCACAGCCCGGCCAAAGTGTCGAGTTTTCTGCTCATAGACTGTCACATATATTGCTTTTCAATGACCGCCATGGTCGAGAAGGGCCGTTGAAGCCCCCTGGCACGATACCCCAACACCCGCCTGCGAGCCGACGCTCAAATCGGCCACCGCGTGGCTGAGTTCCCATCTGGACACCCAGAGCTCACCCGCAGCCATCACCCAACCCAAACGAGCCTTCGTCCTCGTCTGCAAACCGACCCACGCCAGGGTGCTTCTCGGTCTGTACGAATTTATGACTCCTCGTTTCCCAGCCTCGCCAACCTTCCGATTCGCAACCCTACAACGGTGTAATTATCAACTGCCATATACCTCTCTTCATATCCCCCACCCACAAAGCCATGGACGGCATCTTCTTTCCTTGCTTCAGCCCCTTTTTTGTGCTTCCTTTGCCACCTTTTCTGCCCCTCAGCGTGCTTTCCCTGATACCACACATCGTGTGCGGTATCATTTTCTCGCAGCCCCTTTCAAAGGTGATGCTTCTCTTGGGGAGTTCAAAAGGAGTTTGGTTGGTCAGACAGGGAGACGCCCACGACACTCTTTCCACACCCTCTTCGTAGAGTCTTGTGGGCAACCTCCAGATCCTCGGGGGCTCTCACGAAAGCCCATCCTACTGTTTTCTTTGTCCAGTTACATACCACCATTATCTTATCCATTTATCTTCTGACCTCGTGCATATTTTTCGGCGGTCCCTTTCAATTTCTGCATGGCCAGCCTGTATTGGAAGGAGTTTTTTTTTCTTTTTCTTTTTTTTCTTTTTATCTTGATTCTGTTTTTTTGTCTCCCACCAACACGTAGCTATCTGTTCAATATCCGACCACGGTCCCTGTCCAGGCCGTAGACATCACCTCGCTTTGTTTGTCCTTTGGCTTCCTGTGGTCGAATGGGCTGTATGCATGTCGTTTGCTTGTTTTGTTGGGTGGCCTCGTCATTCCAACTCTGGTGGTGACGACCACCCCAAGCATGCATACATTCTTGGCTTTCTGTTGCTCTCGAATGTGGGCGTTACAAACTAGTGGAATCAGCCTTCAACGTCTTCTCTTCTTGGTTTCTCCTTCTCTTGTTTTTTCCTTTTCTTCTGACATTTCGAGATTTGTCCGGACGCGGTGGGCTTCACATTCTTCGCCAAGAATGGAGCTGGGTCTTGGTGGCCGCTACGGGATCCTAGCCACGCCATTTCTGGAGCTCGTCTTGAAACCACCACGACATAGTAGTACCTAGCTTGAGCCAACCCCCATATCCCCCATTCTTGGTTCGATACGAATGCAAATACAAAAACAAAAAATGATCACCACTCGAGACTCCTATAATCGTCAGCGAGATCTGAAGTTTTCCATGTCTGCTTGTTATCTCCCTCCTTCGCTTCTGAGCACCCCAACTGCCCTCTGGTCAGCTTGGCGATATCGAATCAGCCGAAATTCAGCTCGCGAATACGAGAAAACCCTGTACTCCCAAGGAACGGCCTCTTGGAGGGGTCGCACACATAACCGACAGATCTCGGCCGGGGAAGGGCTACATGGATGGGTTGTCTTGAGGCGCGGTGGACCGCAAGAAGGAGGTCGGTCGGACGAGACCGGTTTCAGAGTCGGGCGACGGAGGAGGCCCGAGGTCGCTAATCACGGCCCTGGTTCTCTTTCCTCGTCAGCCCAGTCGGCGGCCATGTCCCCCGACGGCCACCAGCGTGGACTTCCTCGTCTTCAGGTGTGGGGAGGTTTTGTTTCAGACAGCCTCTTGGGCTCTCTGCATGTTTTCTCGATATGTATGCGCAACCCCCATTTTTTACTTCAGTGGCATTTTTTTTTGGCTGTCAAGATGAGGTGCGTCAGGTTCAGCTGAGCGTTTCATGTAGAGCAAGACCCAGCGAGGAGGGCATTTGCAGATGGATTTGCAATTCCCACTTCCCGGTTCCTCGATAGTCATCTCCCTTTTTTTTTTGCTCTTCTTTTCTTCTTCCTTGTGATTCCTAACCTTTTTACTCGGCGGCTGCAACGTGGGATGGAGCCACCGGGAAACAACAGCCACTTTCCTCTGGACAACTGCCGGATTTGGAAAGCCTGGCCTGCCTACCACACGGACAGCCATGTCGCTTCGGGACGCTGGCCACAGGGCAGGACCTTGTGCAGAGGGAGAGACAAGGTTCAGAACTCATCTCTCAAGGAAAAAAAAAAAAGGGACGGGGGCCGCTCTGGATTTCCGTGGCTGGGGCCATGTCCCACCGCGCGCGCGCCCGGGCCCGGGTGGAAACGTTGCATTTGCAGGCAGCGAGATATCGTGCCTTTTGTAGGTAGGCACGTATGCAGGTAGGTGTGGACGTATTGAAAATGTCGTGCCCGGACCAGGAGGCGTCGGGGCGATTGGGACAGCCCGGCCTTTTGAGGGGAGGGAAGGGCTATGTGGGGGAGTTTGTAGATCGTCCATTTCAATCTACCTACCTACTTGGCTACCTACAGAACGTGCGTGGCTGCCTGCACAAGCACATGGCCGCGCCCCAGCCAGTGCCCAAAGCGCGTGATGGGTGCAGATCGGGCCTTTTTTTTATTTTTATTTTTTTTTATCAGCAGCTGGATCAGGGCATGATTGAAGCGGAGGGGAAAGAAAATAAAAAATAGCTAGCCACGGCCGCAGCCAGGAAGCGCATTCGAGAGGCGGGACGAAACCACCCATCATGTGCGCGCGGCGGCACCGCCATCTGCCGGGAGCATTGACGGCCAAGCCAAAGATTTTCCCCACTCGTGGTGATCTCGGGCCTTCCAAATCCTGTCTGTCCACTGCTGGGGCTGGGCTGCTTGCCGTTCAGCTCCGCCCATCCGCCCGCGACGGCCTGGACCGAGGAGGGCCCCCTGGGTTTTTTTTGGCAGTTCCTGTAGCGACCGCCCTCGGGGAGGTCGTTTTGTCCGCATCAAGGAAACGCCACATGGTGTCGAACATATGCACTCATACCTACCAAAGTACTTGGGCACATGCAGGGCCAGACCTTGTAAGCGGGCTGCCCGGGGGGTGGGGGAAGGGGAGGGAAGAAACAAAGCTGAGGGAAATATATAGATAGAGGATGGAGGATGCAACGAGAAGGAACTATCCCACGCGCACATATATTTCCCAATCCAGACGAGTGCCTCGTTTTGGTCGTCCCAGCTCCGCGGGGCCGGCATATGCAGTGCATCACGGCATCGGCGGCATGTCAGATAGAGTGCGGCGTGTCGACAGACTACGCTGTCGATCAGGTGTTGTTGGCCAGGCCCGGTTGGATGTGCCCTGCTCGCTCGCGCGTCTTTTCCCCTTTGCGCTGGGGGTCCAGTTGGTTCTATCGGGGAGGACGGGGAGAGCACCAGTCACAAGACCGTCATCAAGACCGGCCAGGTGGTGCTGACCAACAAACATCACCGACAAGCTTTGATGCCAAGAGTGGCAGCTGCATGGGCGACTGGTCACGGTGTGAAAGAGCGAGTGTGTGCCACCGGCAGCCCGGCAGAAGAGACGAAGAGTCAGGACAGGGTATGGCAGTAGTCTGGCCAGCCCCAGCAACGAAGTGCGGTATAAAAAAAAAAACAGAGGGTGGGAAAAAAGCATTATGGCTTCCACTTCGGGAAGGGATGGGGGGACAGCCCTGCCCAACGGTGGAGAAGAGAGGCGAGCCCAGGGAGCCCGATGTGCCGTCCCCGACTCGTGCGGTGGCCGGCGGGGTTCATGAAGATGCCTCGACGACATGCCGACGGGGAAGCATAGCCGAGGGCGCTGGAGAAAGACGGTAGGCCCCAGCCCTGACAAGCGCTCCTCTGGGCGGTGCCGCCCAAGTGCAAAGGATCTAATCTGCGCCATCTCATCGGCTGTTGCATCGCACACACCCTCGCAACACGCGCGCCCGGCAGCCCGCCTCCGCTCCGCCCCACGGACACGGGCGTGGGTCCTCCGGGGAGGACCTTGGTCCGGGTTTCGGGGGGGCAAGTGGCGGTGGCGGTGGGCAGCGGTTTACTTACCTACATGCTTGTGTTCATCCCCCACGCCCCTGGATGTCTTCGAATATCCACCCATTCACTCCGTCTGGCGTTTGAGTTCCATGCCAAAACGGCTGGGTCTGCTTTGTTTGTTCTCCACACGTGCTGGATAAACGCATGCGAGGAGGACGGCCCTGCGGCTTTGGAAACGGAGCCGAGCAGCAGCCACCCTCTTATTTTCTGCGCAGGGCCCTCTCGCGACGACCCCGGTGCCAAGACAGCTTTTCGGGGGCCGGGCCCGAGTGGAGAAGCGGGCGCCGCGCGCCGCGCAGTATCAAAATGAAGGCGGGAGGGGAGTAGGGGTTGCGGTATTGCTTTTCCCGCAAGTTGCAGCTATTGCTGTTGTTGTTGCTGCTGCTGCTGCTGCTGCTGCTGCTGCTGCTGCTGATGCGCTTCTGGGCGGCAAAGAAGGAAGCCGAGACGCCGTTGGATCCCCGGGCCTACCCCTTGGCCGATCGACCACTCGCTAGGCCCGCGAAGCCAAGTCTAGACCCTGAGGTTGGCGCCGCGCTAGGTCAGCCAACGACAGGTGCGTCCGGCCGTCGCGGCGGTGGTCTCTACTTGTCTACGCCATCGTCGACAACTGACCAGACGGCGCCACTGCCCAAGTAGGCGCCTGGTGCCCAAACACCGCCTCCGGTGTCCGGATCCTAGGTTTGCGCCCTCCCAGGTCAGGGAATAAGGGGGGTGTGGCCGCCGGAGGTCGGGGACCGCGGGCAGAAGCTTAAAACAAACACGAGAAAGAGAAGGAGAGGGGAAGAAGCAGGGGTAGACTAAACGAAGGCCCCCGATCGTTCGCTAATTTCATACGGTCCAAAGTCTTGTCTGTGAACTGTTTGTTCCCCACGGGGGACTGCATCTATGGTAGACCGGAACGTCTGACAAGGGTACCATCACTGCCACTCTGGGGGAGCTCGGGTTACCTACTGAGGAGAGACGGCAGACGGAGAGCGATCACAAGGATGAACTCTGGTCGTCCAGCAGCTGCTGTGCATGCTAGGGCCGATGCATGTCCCCGGTAAAGGATGGTTTCTACGAGCCGAGCCACAGAAAGCGGACCAAGACGAGACCGGAAAGAAACAAAAGGGAGGTTGGCGCAACTTTTTGGTCGACGGCGGTATCTCGGCGACCCTGCGAGTCACCGTCGGAGGGGGTCTTGAAAGGCTGTGATCGTCGATGGTCCCCTGGGGTTACATGTACCGAGAGACGGGCGGGCGCTAGCTCTAAAGCCAAAGGCATAAAAAAAAGGCTTGGTGGACGCTAGGCCGGCTGTTGGGCTTGGCTCGGCTGCCATGGACGGACAAGCTCGCTCCCTGGGCGGAGCGAGGAGTCACCTGCCGCAGCACCACGACGGAAGCTGTGATTCGTAACCCCGGCCATGTATGCATCTTGCCATGCTCCAGCTGACGGTGTGATGATGTCTATTGTTCGCGTACTGCTGCGCCTCGCCGTCGGGGAGGGGGCGAGGCCTGGGACGCGTGTTCGGAGGAAAATAGGGTCACGTCGTCGACCTGCCAGTGTCCGAGATCGAGAACCTAGGTTCTGTAGAATGGCGACAGCAGCCA
>PYSQ01000516.1:0-21061 GCA_003049435.1 Nakataea oryzae | reverse complement strand
GGGGGGGGCTTTGCAAAGACAGGTCTCACACGGGATGAAATTTGAGTTCTTCCCAGGAGCTCCGGTCAGAAAGCGCCGAGCTGCAGTCTTTGCAGCAGCTAAGGGGATGGCGCGAGTAGCCAAGGGACCTTCTTGGCAGCCCTCGGCGGCGGCGGCTACTAGGCTATATTGGGCGAGGTGAAAAAGAGGCGACATGCAGAGAACACGGCAACAACTATGGCAATGTCTGTATATATATGTCTATTTCCTATGTAGCCGAATGGAGCCTCGGGCGCTCAGCTGCTCAAGACGTGATCAAAGTACACATGTTTCAAACAGGCGAGATGTGTCGTACGCAGGCTCCGCAAGAGAAGCATCTGTTATTGTTACCCCAAAGAACACCGTGTCAAGCATGTTTACCGTTCTAGCAAAGCTCTGCCTGCAACCCCTGGCCCAGTGACTCCAGCTCTGGACTTGACAAGGTAGAATCCGAAACAAGTAGATTTCTGGCTGTAGCTCTGAAGCCAGCAAGTGAATATTATGTATGAGTTGAGCGCAGAAAATTTCCAAATCTCAAAATGCGCTGTTGGGTATCCAAAGTAGTCTTCCGCCTATCATCCCGTCTTGCCACCGCGCCTTGCCTTTTTATACTGAGAAAATGAAAAAGCCAAACCGAGGACACAGAGCCTCAACAAACCGATAAAATATGTGAATAGACATGGAAAAGGCCAAAAGAAAAAAAATCGCAAAACAGCTTGTCGCTCATGTGTCCTGTAAGCCCAGTCTTGTTTGTTCCAAACAACCGTGATGCAACCTTTGTCATTCCAACATGTGTTTGCTTTCCGCTCATCGACATCCGGCCGGACGTCTCCTTGACCTGGCCCCTCCTTCTCAACAGGTAAAGACCCGCTTGCCGCGGCGCCACTTCCTCGTGGCGTACCTGTGGCGGCACCGGAGGTACAGCTGCCTGCGGCGGCGGACCATGTCCACCTCGTCGAGCGGGCCCTTGACCATGCTGTCGTACTCGGCCTCGCGCGCCGCCATCTCTGCCGCGGTGAGGGCGTCCAGTCCCACGTCGGCCGCGCAGGGGTCGGCGGGGGACGTCGTCTCGGGATCGCAGGTGCAGGGAAACCTGGGGCCCTGGATGGTTTTGACGGGCTCGTCCAAGGTGGCGGTGGTGGATTTGTCTTTGGCTTGCTGCTGCTCCGTGCTGGTCTCGTCGCAGCCGTCCATGGCCTTGAGCAGCATGTCGTGAGCTTCTTTGCCCCAGTATAGCTCATCCAGGTGACGCTTCAGAGTCTCGCAGGCCCTGGAGAACTTGAGCTTCTTGTTTATCGCCTTGGTGGTGGTGGTGGCAGGGATGCTAGCCATTCCGGCCGCGGTAGAAGAGCTGGGGCGGACGCTGGTAGAGGAAGGCATTTTGTCTCTCTGAAGGCGGCTGCGGAGCTTTTCTGAGATATGGATGTGCACCTATGGCTGGGCAGGATCCCCGGGATACGAGAGAGAGAGAGGTCTTTTTTCCAGGGGCAGCGGAGCTTAGAATCGCTTGCGCTTGCTTTGATGGGTTGAATGCTCGTTCAAGAGAAGTTGAAGGCGAGAGAGGATGATGTAGAGACTGAAGCAATAGAATGGATGGAGCAGCGGCGTATATGAGCGCTTGTTTGCTTGGCAATATTGCTGTATCTGCTTCGAAAAGTGATGTGTTCTGTTGCAGAAGAATTCAGACTCCTGAGCCTTGTGCACCAGAACGGGCGCGTCCATATAGAAGAAGAGCCTACCCATCTCCGAACCGGCTCGAGGACACTTCTGAGAGGCCCTTACTTTGAGAGATACAGCTGGTGGGTCTCTTGTTAAGCTCAAAGTATTGTTGAATATTAACGGGGCAGAAACCCGCAACGATGACGTGCTGAAAGCTGGCAGAACTCCTGGCTAAAGCTTGAGGCATCGTGAGTCCGTTGGATGAAGAACTAACGATAGGGAGGGTTGTTGAGTAGAGTTCAGCCTTGTCTGTGGCACTGTCGATTCCAGGCTGGCAAATGCAACATACAAGGGCATCTTGACATGCTTCTTGTATGGAAAAGACAGAAGGCTGGTCTTTGGCCGAGTGTGGCCGTTTTCCAGCGGCAAAATTTGAAAGGGGCCAAAGCTTTACACGGCGGTGCTCTCGATATAGCCTTCGCCAAGGGCCTAGGACAAGCAGTTGTGGAAGGGCGTGTTGTGCCGGTGCCTGGATCGCTGAAGCGTCGGTCGGAAAAGGCAACCTGTTTCGGCCAGAGAACAAAGGCAGTCGAAGATTTAACTGCAAGTAGTCCATTCAAAGCCATATCCAAGGCAGAAAGGCGGTTGGTCCAGATGCTCTGGCGGACAGAAAGCCTCAAGCCGCAAAGCAAGAAACGGGGACAGCCGGAGCCGGCACAACGTCGGATTAAGCTCGGTGAAGGCGTTCTAGAAGCTTTGGGCGAAGCATCCCGCATTTCCCCGCGTCGCCGAACGTTTGATGGACCCATACGGTCGGGAAAAACGTCTTTTTGGTATCAATGTGGGATTAAGAGTGAACTGTATTGCTATGGCTGGCTGTGTTGCACACCTAGGTGCGATGCCATGACGCATCCAGGAGCGACAAGCTTAGCCAGGCATGTGACTGTCTCATATATTGTCCTCGTCCATATCGTCGATATCCGGGGCTCTGACAATGAACCTGAAGACATCATAGCTCTTCAGCGTGGGCGCTTTAGCCGTCTCAGACTCTTCCTGGGCTGCGGGCTTATCCGCCCCGTCCAGCCCCTGAACCTTATCCTGGCCCACTTTGGCGCTGACATCGTTGGGCAGTTGCGCCTCGACAACGTTGCCACTGCCATCGACGTCAACCACAACGTCTCTGGTGTCCAGCGAGCCGTCCTCGGTGTAGGTCCACATGTCGTGCAGCTCGCCCCGGACCGCCCCCGTCAGCCAAGCGGCGCCGGTGACGCAGGGCACCAGGTACAGCAGGGCCGGCTGGCCATGCTGGAAGATGAGCAGCATGGCGACGGTGAGCGCCATCCCAGCCGCGTACCCGACCATGGACGCGAAAAAGTATGTCTTGGAGAATTCCGCTGCGCGCAGTCCAGGAGTAGAGGCCCCACGCGTCGCCGATAGTGGCAGAGTCCAGAACCAGTCGCCCCAGCGGCCTTGAGGGTCGACAAACTCTGCCTTGACCTCGAGATCCTTGGCCTCGACGAGTTTGCGCACGCTGGGGGCATCGGTGGACTCGTCTTTGTCCTCGAACTCTGTTGTGAGCTCGGTCGGAACACGTGTGATTTGCCGCTGGTAGTGTCGCCACAGGTCGAAGCGCAGGCAGAGACAGATGAAGATTCCAGGGAGCACAATGTCACCTAGACCCAGCAGACTCGAACGCGTCTGGTGGTCAAAGGTCATCTTGATAGGGGCATCAATCTTGGTCGCCACCGTGATCATGAAAGGGCTGCCACGAGGGAGCGTGGTGTCAGTTTGTTTGCAAGGCCGTGTTATCGTGGGAGGGGCATGCGGTGTGTAGATAACTCACGTATAAAAGACCATGACGATATCATATACAAAAAGGCCCGCCAGAACCATGGTCCCGATCAGGAAAGACGTGGGCGACATGAGCATGAAGGCGCCGTACGACATGCCCGCGGCCATCAGGTTGGAGAGATTGGACGAGTCGGTGAGGTGGTACGCGACTGCAACGGCGGCAGCACCCAGGAACCCCAAGACGGTGTTCAGGGTGACATGGAACTCGTCGTGGCCAACCCCGTGGAGGCCCAGCATGACAGTCCAGCTCTCCTTGAGCAGCAGGCGGACGGTCCACATGGCGCGCTTGAAGACTGGCAGTGGATACAAGAGGAAAGGGCCAGGGCCAGGAAAGGTCGTGTCCTTGGACTCGTCGACCTCCCAGGTGTCGGACCCTCCGGGCCCTCCGCTGACGCGGCGAAGCTGGCGCCTGCTGAGCAGGTCGAACCGGTACAGGGAGCCAGACCAGTCGGCCCAGATGCTGGGGAAGACGAAGCCGGTGGCGAAGTGCAGCGAGTCGCCCATCAGCTTGCCGAGGCTGGCGAGCGACGCGACCGAGAAGTAGTACCTCATGATCTTGCTGAGTATGTCCGGGTCCTCGAGCCAGTGGATCAGGTAGTAGAGGCCGATGAGGGCGACGGCGGCCAGGACGGGGAACATGATGGCGTCCGAGGCCTGGAAGCCCTCGGCGAAGCGGTCCTCGTCTTCCCTGGCGGCGGCGGCACTGGGCTTCTTGGGCTTGCCGTCGCGGGTCTTGGGGACGCGGGGCGCGGCCGAGGGCGGCCTCCGCAGGGCGCCGTGGGCGCCGACGTAGATGATGGCCATGGCCGAGAACACCATGCGCAGCTGCACGATGACCAGGTCGCGGTCGATGCGCGCCAGCAGCTCCTCCAGTGGCGGCACGCTCGGCCGCTGGAAGGACAGGCACCCCCCGCCGCCCGGCAGGCACCAGGTGGCCGACGCTTCTTCTTGGGCCATTTGCGTGCTGGCAGAGTGCCCGGTCGAGACGGCACAGCACAGTGGTGGATGGAACCAGTGCGCCCCTTCTAGCGGCAGAATCCTGGGGTTGGGGAATAGATGTCTGTATTTTGTTTTTTCTTCCTGAGAGCAAACGGCCAAGGCAGCAGGACTGGCGACCTGCGACAGCCACGAGACCCGCCAGGGCCAAGAATCGCATGTGACGTCTAGCGTGCTACAGTACAAACCAACCCGCCCCCACTATAGCTCTCCCCCCGCAATTGATCAAGGAGCTCAGGCTGCGTCCAGCGCGTGCCCAGTGCCGCCGTCATTGGCCAATTCGGAGCCGCAGCGGGTCCCCGGGCGCGTGTGGATTCTACATGGACATTGACGACTCCAAAAAATCCAAAGCTGCCGCATCCCTTCCAACGCCTTGCCAACAACCTCAGCTCTCCGACGACAAGTCGCCAGCCGCTCAAGATGACGACCGCCGTATCTCTCGAGACCACCATGGTGAGCTCGAAATCGTGACCCCTCCTCTGCCCTTGGAGCGCAAGTCGCCGCCGCCGCCGCCGCCGCCTCCGCCTCCGCCGCCAGATCCGCCGCCCGATGCTAACCACGAGTCCCCCCCAACCTCCTTCCAAACCCCAACAGGGCACCGTAGTGGTCGAGCTATACACGGACCACGCCCCCAAGACCTGCGAGAACTTCTCCCAGCTGGCGCGGCGCGGGTACTACGACGGCACCATCTTCCACCGCGTGATCCCGGACTTCATGGTCCAGGGCGGCGACCCGACGGGGACCGGGCGCGGCGGGTCGTCCATCTACGGCGAAAAGTTCGCCGACGAGATCAGCCCGTCGCTCAAGCACACGGGCGCCGGCGTGCTCAGCATGGCCAACGCGGGGCCCAACACCAACGGGTCGCAGTTCTTCATCACTCTCGCGCCCACCCCGTGGCTCGACGGCAAGCACACCATCTTTGGCCGCGTCCGGTCGGGGATGGCCGTCGTCAGGCGCATGGGGCTGGTGCCGACGGGCGCCGAGGACCGCCCCGCCACGGAGCTCAAGATCGTCAAGGCCTCGGTCGTGGCTGCGGACGACGACGGCATGTCGTGAGTCTATATTGCCCCGAGATATTGACCTTGATCTCCTGGTCGTGTGTGGGTAAAAAAAAAAAAAAGGCAAGGTCCGGTTGCGAATAAATAACGGCACATGATGCATGCATGAGTGGCGATGGTCTTTGGCGTTGGTTGATACCCCATATTCGTGGCACCATGATGCCCGTTTGCAATAGCCAGCAGTAGAATCACTCGATTCCCAATATCGGCAGCGCATCCCGGCCAGTCTCTTGCTGCCTCGGAAGGGTTTCGCTATTAGCACTAGGGAAGCCCGTTCGTCCCATGACCTCTCGGCGCTCCTAGGCTTTGCTTTTTGGAGCACAGGAGCTCGTCGGATGGCATCAGATGCGGTTCAACTGGTTCGCAAAGGTTGGATGAAGACGTGGCACGGTGTTTCAAAACAAAACGGCGCGTTGGCCAAGTCCCATGTCCAGCCATGTGTACTTGGCATAAGGCAAAATAGCTCCAAAACCATCAACGACCCAGGTCGCATTCTGGACCAATGTCGACCCTGCATCGTCAACATAGGCCCGATTATGATGTGCTGAAAAGATTTAGACTCGGCTCGAGTCAGCCCTTGGCTGGTGGCCCGGGCCAAGATGTAGTGCTTTCCAACCTGGGCTTCCATTTGCCACGGTGGGTAACGCACTTTGGTGCAAGAGACCAAGCGGGCAAATACAATGAATTTCCCGAGATGGCACAGGATGGCAACCCGGTCCGGGTTGCACGTGGCAAGCCTCATTTTTCCTTGTTTTGATATGGGCATCAAGGCAGGTGAAGGTGGCGGACCACACCGCAAGTCACTGGCCGAAGCCGAAATCACAGGCATCAAACTCGCTGGGGCCAGGCGTCAGGGCGTCGCCCACAGACATGCACCAGGGTTCGGCAGACAAGCCCGGGGGCTCCCCGCAACGGGTTGCGATCTTCCCACATTGCACCCATGCCCGCGGAAGCGAGATTGTCACACTGGCCCGCTGGAAGTGGCCGTGGTATCATGAGTCGCCGTCAACCCGGATCAGGGCAGCAGTCAGTCAGTCGGTCACCTCTGCATAGAGTGGAAATCCTCAGGCAGGATAGGCCGCCGCCTCGGAGACGTGGGCGGAGAGCGGCTCGGATGCACGGAGAGAGAGAGCCCAGAAGCCACGCCAAGCCACATGCCGTGCGTGTCAAGGGGCGGCGGCCATGAACGTGGTGTGCTGCCGCGCGGGCGAGAGTGCCGAATGGGAGTACCGAGTGAGCTGTACGTAAGAGAAAAGCCACCCAGATCGGCAAGCAGCTGGCTAGCCGAGATCCACTTGGTCGCTTCAAGAGAAGCAAGATGATCCCCCGCAGGTTTGGCCGTTGAAAAGGAAGCACTGGGCTAGGCTGGGCTGAGGGGGGCCTGTTTTTTGCTGTTCGGTGGGCTCCGCGGGCTCGGCGGCAGTCGCTAAAGTGCAAGATCGAGATGGCGGGCGAGAGGATGACGCCTTGTGTGCGAGGGAAGCGACATGCAAACAGAGTCATGCTGAACGGAGATTTTTGGTACAGGAGCAGCAACAGCCCCATCCCTCTGTACTTTGGTTGATGTTTTCTTTGCCTAGGCCGGCGAGGTGGGTAAAGCCGCGTGTCAAAGCAGCCCTCGTTGGTCGGGACGGTGGAAGATGTCGCCCGGGCTTGGCTTTGCACGCTTGTTGCCGCATTTAGAGTCTTGCACAGTAGGCCGCGCTGCCTGCCACCGACGACGTAACACGAGGGCGCACTACAGCAGCGCTAGTTGGGCCCAGAGCACTCGTGGGAGCGAATCGAAGGGCGGGAGGGCAGCATGACGGGTGTCGATTTGCTCGGCGCCTTTCTAGCGGCCAATCTCCTTTTTTTACTTCTTTTTTTTTTTCTCAATTCTTTTTTTTTCCGTTTCGTTCTTTCCGCCCACACACCGGACTGTTCTCGGGCGCTGCAGTTTCCCCCCTCATTCTTGCTCCGCCCTTGCACGACGTGGTTGCATGGCGTCGTCATTGCAACATTCAGCCACTAATTCCTGTCCAACACAGCCGGGGAGCGCCACCGCCGACCGACAGAAGATTGGTGCTGTTTGCGACGCTGTGCTGGGGGCGGGCGGACGGTGAGGCTCAGGCATCGAAGGAACCCGCCCCAAACACTGGACGCCTTCCCGCAGGGAGCCGAAGGAATCAGGAGTGGGCCATGGCCAGAGAGATGCCGGCGGCCTGGAAAAAAGCAGAATCGCGGATCGCGTTGCCTTGGGAAGCGAATGGGCAGGAAACAGAAAAGAAAAGGCTAAATAATTGCCCTCGAACCCAATTTGGCGGGGCCCTTTGAGAGGGAAGCAGGAAACTCATGCAAAGCGGGCCGCAATGTCAACAACCCTCGACCCGGCAAAGTGACATGCAATTTTGTTTGGGGCCCGAGGCCGAGACTGACTAGCCTGACACCTTCTGGCCGTGACATCTATCGTGCGCTATCCAAACCATCTCTTCTGGTCGAACCAAGCACCTACCTGTAGGCCTAGATCAAACATCAGTTGGCGACGGGACGAAGGAGGACATCAAGGCCTTGCGGCGGGCAGGGCCAGGTGTCCGTGCAGCGGGAGGGAGGGGGCGGTGGGAGGTTGGACGGCGCGAGAAGCAAAAGTGCAGAAAAAAAATGAAGCAAGGGGCCGTTGCCCGCCCAGCCCGCCCGTGCCCAGGCGCCCTGCGACGGACCCCTGGCGTGCGCGCGCGCGCACTTGGGGGTGGGCACCCACCCCGGATCCCCCCCGCCTGCTCTCCCCTCGGCGCCAAACGAGAGCATCGACTGGCACTCATTGGACGAGCCGCGGCCCCGTCCCGTCCCCTGCCCTCCACAACACCACAGCACGGTGCGCGCTCGAGAGGGGGGCTCGGCCGATCTGCGGTATGGGCTGAATGGCGTGGCGTGTGTATGTGTGTGTCGCTACGAGCGAGGGCGGTGGCATTGCATGCCATGGAATATCCTCGGCCGGGGAAAAAAAGGCTGGGCGTGGGCGGGATGCAGTGGAAACGCGCCGACAGCCGAGCCAGCCAGACGGCAATTTCCATGGAGGGCCAAAGAAGCAACGGGAAGAAAGGAAAGAGCAAGGCGGCCAGCAGGGACGGGGTCGGCCCTGATTCCGGGCCTGTTTCCAGCAAAGCAAAAAGAAACAAAACCAGCTTGAACACGAAGGGCCGGGCAGCTGGACCCAGAGGCCCATTTGCCACACCCGGCCAATGGGGTCTGCTGGTGGCGCTGCCCAAAGGGGGAAATGGAATGGGTTGAGGTTGCAAATGGACGGACGCCTCCCTCTGGGGGACACACACGCACGCACGCACACACACACACATGCCTTCGTCCCCGCCCCCCTGGCCCTGGCGAGCACTGTGGGAAGAGGAGGGCTGCCTGGCCTTCCAAGCCCCTGCTAGCTCCAGCTGCCTGACCAGGTACTAGGCGAACTGTACGTTGCCCAGCGTCGGCGTCGTGTGCATCGGTCGATCAAGGGGCGATGCTCAAAAGAAGCGGAAAACACTACGTCAATAAATAACACCCTCCCCCATCCCTTCCGTCTCCTGCACCTCCTTTTTCTTCCTCACCCCACGACCAGCCTTCTACCAAAACACCCTCCTGCACGGTACAACTCGGACCTTCCACACCCTCGCTTGCCATCTGAACCATTCTTGTTGCTTCGCACAACCCCAAACCGCCAACATGAAGACCACTCTCATCCTTGCTGCCGCCGCCACTGGCGTTCTGGCCCAGAACCTCCCTGGCATGCCCGCCTGTGCTGTAAGAGACCTCTTTCTCATCCTCAATCCACAGGCCCTCGAGTGATCTTTTGTAGCTAACATGTCCCCTCGTCTTCGGTGAACAGACCGCCTGCATCAGCGCTGCCGTGAGCTCCGCCGGCTGCCGGGGTAACGACCAGGCCTGCCAGTGCGGCTCCGCCGCGCAGGACGCCATCGCCGTCAATGCCGCGCCGTGCCTGATCAGCGCCTGCCCCGCCACCCAGCTCGGCACCGTCCAGTCCATCGGCTCGGCCCTGTGCGCCTCCTTCTCGGCCACCGCGACCAGCGTCACCTCGGTCTCGCAGAGCACCATCAGGGCCACCCTGAGCAACAACTCCACCAGCGTCGTCGTGCCCGTCTCCACCAGGACCAACTCCGTCACCCTGAGCGGCAACTCCACCGTCACGCCCACCCGCTCGGGCACCGGCACCGGCATCACGCAGGCCCCGACCACCACCGGCGGCGGCAACGCAGGCAGCGGCACCACCAGGCCTGGCGGCGCCACCACCTCGTCGAACCCCAACGCCGCCGCCACCCCCGTCGCTCTCGGCGCTGGTGCCCTGGTCGGCCTCGTGGGCCTCCTCGCTGCTCTGTAAATGAGCCGTCTTGATATCGACCCCTCGCGTTGATATGGTGCATGGACGCGCGGATTGGTGAGGCTTTGCTTGAACCAACGGGAGCAAGAAAAAGACAAGTAATGATAATAATGAATTCGGCGATGAAATCTTTGGGGGTGGCTTTGCATGGCTTAGGAGGAATGCAACGACGCTCTTTTTTTGACGCATTATACCACAGAGCAAGAGTCTCGATGAAGGCAGCTGGGCGCACAGCACTGTGCCGTCGACAGGAAGCAGCAGTTTTTACCTGCCCTTGGGAATAACCATCTCGAGGATAGATAGACAATCAATCACTGACCTGCTTCTGGTCGTTAACCTTTATTTCTGCCTTGGTGCCACGATCACAGTAGCATTTGCCTTCGCCCCTTGTCGACATGATTTTCGCACTATGAGCTGTAGCCACTCCTACCCGGCGTGGTCTAGAGACACTAGCCATCATTCACAAATTCGCCTCCGCGAACCGGACAATCTCGTCCACAGTCACGATGGTGAACGGCGTGCGCAGGTCCATACCAAGGCCGACCTCCATCTTGCCCGGCGTCCGGACGGCGGTGCAGACCATGAGGGCTTTGCCGAGCGAGCGCAGGCACACATTGGCATCGTCGACGCGCGCGCCCTTGAGCCAGATGCTGTGCTCCGTCACGGGCTCGCCCTCGGCGGCGCTGCCCCCGGCCGGGGCCGGCGGGGGCGCAAAGGCGCGGAACTCGAGCTCGCGCAGCCAGGGCGCGACGAGGGCCTCGCCCGTCATCTTGACGTAGGCCTCGCGCAGGCACCAGAGGGTGTAGAAGCAGCGCAGCTTGTAGTCGAGCAGGCCCTCGGGCGTGCGGACCACTTCGTCGGCGGCCGCGGCCGACGACAGCACGGCGTACTTTAGGTGGGCCGCCTCGGCCGGGCTGAAGACGTCGGCGTGCATGTCGACAAAGGCGGGCCAGCCGTCGGCGGCGACCATGTCGTGGTCGCGCGCCCGGCGCTCGCCCGTGGACACGACGTCGATCCCGATCTCCACCGTCGTCGTCGTCGTCGTCGTCGTCGTCTCGCCCCGGTCGGCCGCGGCCGCGGCCACGGCTGCGAGCGCCACCACGCCGTCCTGGTGCGTGACGTTGAAGGCGACGGGCTGGCGGCCCGTGGCCGGGTCGACAAAGACAGGCTTGGAGCGGGCGTCGCGCGTGATGGCCGTCCGGCCCCACGGCACGCCGCCGCCGTGGCGGGCCACGACGTAGTGCTTGAGCAGGTGCGAGGCCAGCGCCATCCGGGCGTCGCGCACAAAGACGTACTTGAGCACGCCCGCGCGCTCGGCGGGCGGGAGAAGGTCCAGGGCTCTGGACTACATTTGCCGTGGGTTGCGCGGGCAATTTGGTTTTTGTTTATTTTTTAACCCCCAGGCGAAGTCTACTTGAGTTATTCGCTGTTTCACACCAAACGCGCGACAAGGAAAAGGGGCCGGCCGCTCGGGCGAAACACATACAGCGCCGGGATGCGTCTCCAGATGCCGGGTCTCGGTCACCTCGGGCCACAGGTCCCGGGTGTAGACGACCCACTGGATAACCGTCGGGATCGCCGCCGCCGCCATTTCGAGCCTCTGGTGTCGGATGTCTGATTCTGTTGGATCCGCGGCGCGTCGTTCCGACCGGCAGGTTCCTCCCTTGACCGATTGTGTCTGTGACTGTGTTCCACTCAGAGGGATCGGCTGTTCTGCAACTCGACTCTTGTCACAAAGAAGAGCCCCGTCTCACCACGATGCATGGAAGAGGCATTTTGAGGTTTGCGTCCGGCACTAAAGGCGGGAACCGCCCCACGTGACATGCGCCTCAGGCTTGGAGGATCAGCGACCATGGCGAAACCGCGAGGTCCGGCCCTGCCTTGCCTCGCATACAAACAGACTGTCAGCAGCCTGGGCGGCACTGGGCGCGCCTGTCCGGGGCCTAGGCGATAGGTCTCGGCATTAGGGCTGCGCGATGCAAAGCCGTGAGTGCTCGCATAAGCGAATCAAATGCCTCTCAGCCCGAGATTTATTACCCATGCTGTGCAAATGGTGGGCGGGCAATCTATCCACTCGGCACCGACAGGCCCGGCCTTGCACGCAGGTGACCTGGGCGACCCTCTGAGAATTACGATGGGGGAGGGCCAGGAGGTGCGACGCCCGGCTGGCTTCCATGTTGGCGCGGGTTGAATCCCGTCCTGCTGCAAAATGAAAGACGTCAACACGAGCAGTCTTTGCGTAGCACATTATCACCATGGTTGGAAAACAAGGAACCCGAGACTGGAAACCAAAATAGAAAAAAGGAAGGCGAGAGGCAAGGCAGGGTCTGGTGGGACGCGTCCCGGTCCCGGCACCTATATCAGGCCATCGGTACCGCGGGTGAAACGCCAAAATCCTGCACCATTTCGGCGGGTTTACAGGGGGTCCAGTAGGCCTGAACCTGGCCGCCCGGGGCCTGGACCGCCAATTCTGCGGCCGCAATTGGCCGCCCCGCGCGAGGCGGCGCCACGGCCAGCGCACTTTATCCCTGCTGTCTCGGCCACATCAGCCCAGGATCCAGCGAGACTGGAGCGGGGATTGAGGGGGGCCTGGACTGGGGCCCGTGCAAGCACCTGCCTCCGTCTGAAGCCTCGAAGTCGATCGACAGCTCGGCCAGAGATGGCTGGGTTTGCGCGATATAAAACCACCCTCCCGTCCCATTCACCACGCTCCTTTACATCCTCTCTTCTTCTTTCTTCCCCCCAGATCCCCCCGCGCCTTCCTCTGGGGGATTCTCGCCAATAACCGCTGCTTCGTCCGCCTCTTGCTTCCTTGAGCCTGCCTCTCGGTCGATGCCCTCGACCTCGACGAGGAGATATGGCTCGGAACGTCCGTGTTCCCGTCTGGCCTTCTTCCCGCCTTGCGACGGCCGCCGTCCCCGTGGCACGCCGGTCAGCCTTTTCTTCGGCGGACCCCCCACGCAGCTGACGACGGCACGACGCCGCAAGCACAAGCCATCCGAAGAACCAGCACACGCAGCGAACCGACAGAGACGCCTGTGACAAGCAAGCGAAGAGCGTTTCTTTTCCCTCCCCGGCTCCGCCCCTAGCATGTGAGAAGAGGATTCTCGCCAAGGCCGCAGCACGGGATCCGACAGGCGTCGCCCCAGCAGCGATCGCCACCGTCAGGCCCCCATCCTCTTGCTCCATGACAAGGCAGGTTGGCGTCTGAGCCACGGGAGGAAGCTGATTCGTTGCACACAAACACGACCGCGACACATTACCTGCACGACCACTGCTCCGCTGCAAGGACCCTGAGCCCCGTTCGGCACCCCCCGTCTCTCCCGTGACCTCTCTCCGGGATTGCAGATGGGGCTGCGGGCCAACGGTTGTTGCCCGGGTCCTGGAAGCGTCGTTAGCATCCGCTCCGTTCCCTCTGCCAAGGACGCTGACCCGTGTATAGCTTGCTGATGCTCTCCCTCGGACGAGCCGGCAAGCACACCGGGGCCGTCTGACAAACCTACGACATTGAAAGTGGAACGTCGAGCGGGACCCGCACCTCTTGAGGAGCGAGCGGGTTGCTGGTCAGGAACAGCCGCCTCCCCCTCTCCGCCACCAGGGCCATTCCTCACGCTAAGTGTCCGGACGAGAGCGCGTCCGCCCACCATCTCATCGGGTGGTGGGCGTAGATGCTGCTTTGGCAGCCGTTGATACGAGTTGCAGAGAATGGCATGGTCAGAGTCTTCATTTTTGCCGGTGTGAGACGTCCTGCCTCGCGGAGGGACTGTCCAACTGTCCGCAAAACCTCTTGACCTTCAGCTCCGATGGCGACCTGGGCGGCGTCTTTTGATCGAGGGGTTGAGAGAGAGAGAGCACCAAAAGTCTGGAGTGAAATGCCGATGAGCCCACTTTCGAGTCGAGGATCTCGCGCCTTTTCTCCTCCACCGAAACCACGCCCTATGAAGCACTTGGGATCTGGCTCCTTTTTCCTCGGAACAGAGAGGGCCATTGAAACTGTTGTGGAGGGTCCCTTGCGAATCAGGCCTGAACCTTTACGCGGTGCAGGGGATGTGATTCTGCCTCGGGTGTCCCTTGGGTCCTGGCGATGGTCTGGACTCGAGGCACTTGGATCAGGCGGACAGACCAATACAGGCTCCTAGATACACGCAATACAACTACCATGCTCACCCCCAGTGCATCTTGTCAGTCCCAGTAATCAAAAATCCTTGGACGTTCTTACCCCACCATAGTAATAGCCAGTAAATAGCAGCTTTCTTATGGATCAGCTGCCTTGGTTGTGCGCCTCGGTCGCACCGCCATCCTTGTAAACTGCTGGGGACTGGCCCCTTTCGACCCCGTCGTACAAGGCGCCTGTGTCACTGCTCTCGGCAGTGATGGTTGGCCATCCGTCGTTGCTAGCACGCCCCCCGCCTCCCTGCCCCACGACGAATGAGCTGCTGACAGCAGCATCATCGCGACCCAACGTCTGCTGATCCATCACGCCGCTATTGTGGACCGCCGCCTCAAATCCCCCACCTGCCTCACCACCACCACTACCCATCGCCGGCTCCACAACAACCGCCCTCCCCGCCCCATCCCGACGCGGCCGGCCGCCGGGAACGGCAACGTATCCCCCCGCAACGTCGAGCTTTTTGGCGTGGGCGTTGCTGAGCGCCAGCAGCGCGGCGCTGGCCAGGAACAGGACCATGACGACGAGGGCGCCCGCCTGGGTCCAGTTGCCGCTGACGGCGGCGACGAGGTAGACGCACAGCTTGGCCGCGGCCTCGAGGTAGCCCTCGACGTGCGTCTGCGCCCGCAGCCACGCCGAGCCCGCCACGGCCGCCAGGTCCGCCGCCGTGCCGCGTAGGCACACCTCGCGGCCGCCGGGTACGGCGACCAGAAGGGAGATGAGGGCGGCGCCAAAGTCGTCGGCGCTGGCGCTGGCGGGGGGAGGCGAGGTGGAGTGGTGGTGATGGTGGTGGTGGTGGTGGTGCCCAGCCATCGCAGCCTGTTGGCGACCGCGGCGGCGCTGCTGGCGGTGTCGCTGGGAGCCGGCGGTAGTGGATGAGGAGGTGGAGATGGTAGCAGCGGTGGAGGTTGTGGATGGGTGGCGCAAGGGCGGCGCGGCTGGAGTATGAGGGGCTTCTTTTCGGGCGGCTCGCTGCTTGATGACCCAGATGTTGAGGATGCGTGAGAACATCAGGGCGCAGACGCACCCGAGCGCCCACCCTGAACAACAAAAGCAGTCAGCTCGCTATATTTCCACCTAGAACACATGTCATGTTTATCGAGGCTCTCACAATCGTTTATCAGAACCAGCAATACGATGGCAGCAATGGTCAGGAGCGGCGATATCAGGTAGAGGAGGTGCGAGAGCCAGCCGATGTCTGCGAGCACCAACTCGTCGAGGTCGTCGTCGGCCTCGCAACGGGCAGCCTCGACACCGCCAGCACCAGTGGCACCCGGCCCTAACCGCCTGTTCCTCCCGCCCGCCATCCCGAGGCTCGACCCGATCCGCGTCTTCCCGGCGCCGCCCCTCCTCCCCCTGGGCAGACGGAGGCCGACATCCAGCATGACCAGCTCGCTGTCCCTGGCCACGCGCTGGCAATACTGGGTCACGGCGGCGTTGTTGATGGAGTACGGGACCCTGGAGCCGTCCGGGCGGAGCTCATAGGCGGAAAGCGCAGGCGCCAGGCCCGCCCTGCGCGCCAGCTCGTCGGCGGCCTGCTGGTAGTGCAGCCCCGGGACCAGCACGAGGCTGTCGAGCCACGAGGAGCCGCCGGTCAGGGCGGTGCGCTGCGCGACGGTCGACAGGTCGGCGAGCGCCAGCAGGCCGCCCGCAGACAGCGACACGCCCGGGATCGGCGTCTGCGGCAGCCAGCCGGGGCCAAAGGCCTGCTGTCGCGCCGGGTCCTGGGGCGGGAGTGGCGTTGTCAGCTGAACCGGCTGCGGTTCCCGCGGCTGTCTAGTGTGTGTCTGGTGGGTGGAAGGGAGGCTGGGGCGGGCATGGGGCCGGTAGTTCAACGCACATCCATCTTCAAGCGAGTTCAGCCGCGTGGGGGGCACAGCCAGCCAGCCAGCCAGCGCTGTTGCCGTTGATGCTAGCAAGGGCGCGAAAATGCCATAAAAGCGCCAAGGGCCGCTTCTGCGAGAGAGAGAGACGCTGTGTGCGGACCACGAGCGAGGTGTCTGAGAAAACTGCTTGGTGTAATGCTGGCAGCTAGGCAATGACGACTAATCTCTTCAATACATGGGACGGTGTCTTGTTGCTCGAGGTCAACGGCTAAGAGCCTACTCAGCGTCGGCCTTGTCCAAATCGCTGGCGGCTCTTCATCGCAAGCAACCAAGCACTCATTATGTCTGGGTCATGCGGGGAAATCGAAATAAACCGCGGCGGCTCGTGATGCACAGCCTGTCAAGCCAGTCATTTTAGCACTGCAGATCCCTCCCTGCCGCGCCGTTATCAAAGACATCTTATGCTTGTAGCAACCACACACTGAGAACCCGCCGCTTGCTAGGATTGCCCTCCGCCCATTCTTCTCGTGCCCCCCAGCAAGCTTGTCCGCGAATTGCCGTGGTGCTTGCAGCCTGCATGCAAGTGGGGCCAATCAGGTGACCTCGATTTTCGCGCGATGCGGAGCTTCGAGGCAGGTGGGGTGGGATGAATGAAGGAAGCTGCATTCTTCAAGTGTGCAAGCATCGACGGCAAGGACGACGACAGACAGCATCAGCTGACACCCCCAATTCGACAATCCCTCCAGCCGGGGGAGAGCATGCCTCCCCACGAGGACTAGACACCAAGGGCACCCCGATCCGAACCACCCGCCATCATGCCCCGGCCGCGGCTCGTGCTCCGCCGGCTTCTGCGCCAGGCCGGCGCGCGACCGCACCAGCTGTCGGGGTCCGCCCGGCGCCACGCCTCGTCGCTCTCGAGGCGCTCGCGCCCAAACCTGCCCTTCCTCTCGAGCCCGCCGCCGCAGCAGCAGTTCCGCCTCATGACCACGGAGCGCCGCCGCTGGCTCAAGCATGAGATGATCATGACGGCCCGCTACACCATCCTCCTAGCCGGCATGAGCGTCTGCGCCCTGGCCGCCGCCTTTGTCCTGCGCGAGGAGGCCCGCGAGCGCGAGTTCCCCACCCCGCACGAGTGGTCCTTCATGACACGCGGCCTGATCCGCGAGGCCCTCGCCCAGCGCGCCCGCACCGACGTCGTCCAGACCGACTGGGTCAACGTCTTTCAGCTCCTCCGCAACGCCGTGCGCCGCCTCGAGGACCCGGCCAAGGACGGCAAGGGCCTGCCCGACGTCCCGTTCGGCGAGGACCCCCCGCACCCAGACGGCTGCAAGGACCTGTCGAGCCGCAGCGAGGAGTGGCGGAGGGGCTACTACGAGGCCCTGATGGCCCTGGCCAAGGCGTCGGAGCACGTCGAGGGCTTCATGCTCGACACCACGCGCAACATAGCCTTTCCGCCCGAGCTGGTCATTGGGCCGTCCAACCCGAGGCCTCGCCCCATCCCGCCTGGATCCAAGAGCGCCCCGCGTGAGGAGGACTGCGTGCTCGCCTTTGAGGAGACGCCCGACGTGCTGTACCAGCGCCTGCTCGGCACGCGCGGCTTCACCCCCCGCCAGCGCATGGACGCCGCGCTGGCCTACGGCTCGTGGCTCGAGTACAAGGGCGTGCATGGTCCCGCGCTGGTCATGTTCGAGGAGGCCGTGAACATCGCCCTGGGTAACGAGCCATACGCCGGAAGGAGCCCGCCAACGCAGCAGCGAGAGAAGCCAACTCCATCGCAAAAGCCGATTCTGGATCCCAAGATGTGGACACTACAGGATTCCGCAGGCTTGCCATCCGCAAACCTCGTCGCTTCATTAACGGCCTACGCATCCTTCAGGGCAAGACAGGGCGACGTGGCGTCGGCGCTACCAATAATGGTTTCTATCCTGAGGGCGCGGCGCTCGCTTCCCGCCCCTGTGCCCGAAGAGGCAGCACTATCGAGGCGGCCGGCTCGTCCAAGCAGACCAGTGGCCGAGCGCGGACTGACAGAGCGGGTAGCTGACGTAATAATCGGCGCCTTCAGCCCCCCTCCCTACCCAGAGGCGCCCGATGACGGGACTAGGCCACCGGTGCGCGATTCCAAGGCTCTTTGCGAGGAGGCGGCGCTGCACATGCACATTGGAGAGGTCATGTTCTCGGCGCGGGGATCCGCAGCAGGCACCGCTGCGGGTCGGCGTGAGGACGGGCTTGCGTGGACTCGGGAGGCTGTTGACATGGCCGAGGAGGAGCTGCACAAGCTCATGGGTGGTAGCGACAACACCGACAACGGGATCTCAAATACTGGCGGGAACGGGATCGTCAGGGTGAACCAGAATGCTGGTGGCGGGAGCCTCGGCAGTGCTGTCGGTCTGACGAATCCGTTTGCAGAGAAGAAGCCAGATCCCAGGATCGAGGCCAGGAACAGATGCCGCGAGTGTCTGGCAGCTGGGCTGGACAACTGGGCGACCATGGTGTCTCAGCTGGCGCGTGAGGAGGAGGCGCGCCGGGAACAGCACGGAAAGCAAGGCGGCGGCGGCGGAGGGTCCAGCAGTTGGTTCAGCCTCTGGGGCGACAGCCGAGCCGAGGCGGAGCAGCGTGCAGGGCGGTGGGCGGCCGAGGAGAAGGTGGTGGCCGAGAGGCGGAGGAGGGCCCAGGCCCTACTCGAGGACTCGGGCGCTCCCCAGTCTAGTGTCATGTCTCTGCTTTGGGCATAAAAGCAAAGGGTCAAACAAAAGCAGCAGGCGTTTGGACAAGGGTTTTTTGGTCCATTGCACCAGTTGTCTTGGTATCCTGTCGGGGGGCTCGACGGGGCATATACGATGTACGAGAAAAGCAGTGTATATCAAATTTACAGGATTTATCACTCAAAGCCGCTCCTACATCTATGTGAAATGCCGGGTTATATCTCGAAGTATCAATACGACGACCTCCCAAGCGAGACGGGAGAGTGACGAGTGACGTAGGGGCTGAGCTATCCGCCCACCCGCCCCTGGATTCTTCAGTGTGGGGCAGTGGAGCACGGGCCCAGGGGAACCGAGCTCCATCCAGAAATGCGGTTTAGGTTGTGGCCTGGAGCAGCGCTGGAAATTCAGCCTGATCATCTCCGCTTGAAGCTCGCCGCGAAAAATAACGGTGCGCCAGATATCGCGAGGCACAAGGAAAAGAAGCAGAAAAAAAAGAACGAGACATAGAAAAACGCGCAAGGTTCAAGTCCCGGAGGCACCAGAGATGTCGGCCGTCCCCTCCGCTCCGCCGCCGCCGCCGCCGCCGCCAGCGCCGCCGGCCTCCAAGACGGACGAGGCCGGGGAGCCCAAGTACGGCGGCTACACGCGGTTCGAGCTCGAGCTCGAGTTCGTGCAGTCGCTGGGCAACCCCGTGTACCTCAACCACCTGGCGGCGCAGAAGCTGCTGTCGCAGCCGGCCTTTGTCGCGTACCTGGCCTACCTGCAGTACTGGACGCGGCCGCCCTACGTCAAGTACCTGACGTACCCG
This sequence comes from Nakataea oryzae, assembly GCA_003049435.1. Taxonomy (NCBI): domain Eukaryota; kingdom Fungi; phylum Ascomycota; class Sordariomycetes; order Magnaporthales; family Magnaporthaceae; genus Nakataea; species Nakataea oryzae. Next base: position 1,609 of record PYSQ01000516.1, on the reverse strand, counting down.
GGCCCAACGCTCCGCAACCTCGAGCTGCTGCAGCAGGAGCGCTTCCGCCAGGACATCATCAGCCCGGACCTGGTCGCCGGCATGATCCAGGGCGGCATGCGCGCCGCCGTCGAGTGGCACAAGAAGGCGTGAGCGGGCGAGACCGGGGGGCAGGGCAGGGCAGGGCCGGCCGCCTGCCCGCGCGACCACGACTGCGACCCGCGAAAGCCCGGCATCATGCGACCGACAGTCGGTGAACTATGCCTATCATCAACCCCTTATCGATGCCAAACATCCGTCCACAGTCACAAATCTCCATCTGCCATTAAAATACGATACCCGCTGCTTTCGCCGAATTCGCTAGATCGCTTTTGAAGACTTTACTCAAGATCAGGCCGCCGCCACTTGACGGCTGAAAAAAAAAACAAAACCCAGACCAACACGAACGCCTCTTTTTCCCCTTGATGACCCGGAATCGTGAATGAAAATTAGAACCAGCGGTCAGTTCTCACGCCATCTATGGCCGCACTCCATGCACTGCAGAGGAAGAGAGCTGTTAGCAATGGTTCACAAGGTCCATCACCAAAGAACAAGACTCTCCCCCAGCAATCACCCACCTTGAAGAAGCTCGTCATGGGCTCGTCGGCGCTGCGGATCTGGACCTGGAAGAAGGCGGCCTCGTCGCCGTCGCAGCCGTCGGCGGGACACTGGACCTTTGCCTTTTGGGCGTTGTCCCAGGCGCCGGGCCCGCCAAAGACATCCTCGCGCTCCTTTCGCGCAAACTCCTTGCGGCTGAAGAGCGGCTCCGAGATGGCGAACTCGTAGGGGCACGTCCTGCACTCGAGCCGGTTCTTGCCCGTGTCCATGGGCGACACGGTCAGGACGTTTGCGCAGCTGGGGCAGACTGTGGTTTTTTTTTGTATATACATCAGTACACGCGGTCGGCTTTGGGTTGGGATAGTGGCCATGGTGGCGGCGGCGGGGAAATCCTACAGAGCAGCATTTTGGTGTTGGGGGATCAGGTTACCAATGAACAAGGGCGTTTGAAGTCTCAGGGATGTTCCTTCAGCAACCCCAGTTGGCCAAAAGTGCAAAAAAGGCAAACTCGACTCTTGTCCCGTGGCTGGCTCCGCCGAGTGCTTTCTACAGCGCGTCGCGAACTTTTTCTTTGCCGGGCGGGTTGGAAGCGGTTGCAGGCGGCATGCGTCACTGGCCGCCGATAAATTCTTTGGTGGAGCCCCCCCCCCCCTCTGGGGACGGCGGACCAATTGGCGTGCACGTGGCTACAGCCCACAGCTGAGTCGGAGCTGAGGCAGCGAAGCTGTCGTCGTAGCACACGAACCCCGCCGTCCATCCCACCCGCGTCGACCCCTGTGGCACGCCCGCCACCCCTGCTCGTTCGTCGCAAGCCCGGTTTGTCGCTGCCACATCCTGCTGGGAAGCAAACCCTACCGGACGACAAGTTTGACAGCCCGGCCAGGAAATAGACAAAAAACACGCCATCTCAGACACGACGGGCCGCGTGGCTTTTTTGCTGGTGTGTTTTCTTTCGTCCTCTTGAATCGACCGCTCTAGACCGCTGCCGCCACCCTCCTCTGCATTCGTCTCCGTCCCGTGCCGAGTGGGAAGC
>PYSQ01000515.1:0-21090 GCA_003049435.1 Nakataea oryzae | reverse complement strand
CCCAGACCAGATGCGGCGGCTGTAGTGCCGGTTCGACGACGAAAAGTTGTCCGCGGGCGTGCTGTGGCAGGTGCAGGGCCGCTGGCGCACGAGGCAGGTCAGGCTGTTGAGCACGACGGCCTCGACCTGGAGCTTGACGCTGTAGACGACGCCCTTGTACGTCGTCATGACGGCGAACTGACGGCCCGAGTACTGCAGGCCCATGAGGCTCAGGTCGAGCGCGACCGTCAGGGCCAGCAGGCCGGCGAGGCCGCGCAGCGTCGAGCGCACGCGCCGGCCCCGGATGGCCTCGATGGGCGTGAGCGCGCGCCGCGCCGCCACGACGTAGAGGGCCGAGATGGCCGTCTCCTGCAGCGTCAGCAGGCCCGTCTGCACGTTCTCCATGGCCGTGAAGACGGGCGCGAGCCCGCCGCCGCCGGGGAGGTTGCTGGCGAAGAGGATGGCGCTCGTCGGGACCTGGACCAGCACCAGGTTGGCCGCGATGACGAGCGCGACCCGCCGGAGCGTCTCGGGTGCTCCGATGACGAGCGAGAGGCGCGAGTAGAGCACGACCGACTGGCCCGTCACCATCATCCAAAAGCCGACGCTGCTGATGGGGAGCATGGCGAGGTTGGGCGCGAGGGCGAAGAAGCGCAGCAGCACCACGATCTGCCGCAGCGGGATGCCGAGGTTGGCGACGCACATGCTCCAAAAGTACAGCCCCGAGAACCGCTTGAAGAACTGGAAGATGAAGATTGTCGTCACGAGCGTGTTCCACAGCGAGACGGACAGGAACCCCGCCATGACCATGGCCTCGGCGAGGGTCACTTGGTCGGTGATGGGGCCGCTTTCGCCCACCATGGTGGGGCCGTCGACGATAAAAGTCTCGGTCAAGGCCATGCCGGCCGGGGCAGGCGATACTCCGCCCATCGCAGAGCCGAAGGAGCGTCAAGGGGCACCGCGCGCTATATAACACGCATGAGCACAGATGATGTTTTGACCGCGCTTCATCTTATTCCGAAGGCGCGGCGAACTGGTATTTAGGGTTAGAAGTCGCCTGACGTCGAAATATGTTTAGCTACATTCGACTCGCGGGGACCGGTGGGATCTGGAGGCCTGGACCGGCCACCGCTGTATGGCCTCAACCCTCGACGGGGGAGAGCCCAGGAAGCATCTAGACCCCGCGGCCCTTACCCAAGAGGCATCATCCCTGCTACCGCTCGTATTGTTTCCCCGAAGGAGCAGCCTCACGGCTTGTTGCTGTTATGTGCCATGGGACGGCCTGCTCAGCGGCGTGGGCCTGTGCTGGCGGCGCCGAGTTAATAACAGCTGCTACCAAGATACCTCACGATGGCCAAGTGTCGGTTGTCGGCATTCCCAGATCTTATCGTGAAAACGACAAGGGCCAACAGGGCCAGCAGGCATCTGGCCGGGGGCCACACTGTTAAAGAGCAACCACGACGGTGCACATGCAGTACCCAGATTGGTGGATCTCCCTATACCACGAGACTGCCGGGACCGGGCAGGCACTTGGAAGGCTGGCCTGTTTGGCGTATTCAATACACGAATCTTATAGAATAAATGGTCCAGGTTGAAGACTACAGAGGGTGACGAGTCCTGCAAGATGCGCGACTATGCCGCATCTCAAGCCCATGTCAAGACTCCAAGGTTTGGCACAGGAGTAGCGGCAAGGGTCGAAATAGCTCCACGGAAATGACGACCACCAGTGGCACCACGTTGTTGATTTGGACCCCTTCACAAGGCCACGACGCCGCTCAGGCCACTGTGACGGTGGTTCTAAGACGGATATCCGCGCTTGAAGCCCCAACGAGGATCTGGAACTGGCCAGGCTCGACCACGTACTTCATCTCGTAGTCCCAGAGGCCCCACTGGTCGACGGGCAGCTCTACGGACACGGTCTCCGTCTGGCCTGCGCGCACCGTTCCCTTCCAGAAGCCCCGAAGCTGCTTGTTCGGCACGGCCACGCTCGAGAGCAGGTCTTTGACATATACCTGGACCACCTCCTTGCCGTCGCGTGAGGATGGGTTCGTGACCTTGACTGTCACTTTGAGCGTGTCGGTTGCCGATAGTGTGGAGGATGACACGGCGATGTCTGAGTAGGTGAAGTTGCTATACGAGAGACCGTAGCCGAACTGATGCAGAGACGGCCGGTTAGCATACAAAAAAGGGGACAAAAGCAAGCACTATTCTGCGACAATGCTGAGAACTAACCTCATAATGTGGCAGGGGAGAAGAAAGCACGTAGTTTTGGCCAAACTTGATGGTCCCGTTGGGGAGCACGCCGCCTGGCGATGGGCTGGCCCGCCCAGAGTTGAGGTAGTCGTAATAGACGGGGGTGGTGCCGATGTGGTACGGAATGGCCACCGACAACCTGCCGCTGGGGTTGACGTCGCCAAACAAAATGTCGGCGAGCGCATGGCCGCCCTCCTGGCCCTGGTAAAACATCTGCACGAGCGCGGCCGCCTCGTCCGAGATCCACGGCTCGGTAACGGGCTTGCCCGAGCTGTAGACGACGACGGTGGGCGTGCCCGAGTCGACGATGGCCTTGACGAGGCGCGGCATGGCGCCGACGAGGTGGAGGTCGTGCACGTCAATGTGCTCGCCCGTGGTGGCGTTGAGGTTCTGCCACAGCTCGTCCTGGTCGCGCGACCAGGTGCCCACGACGACGACGGCGACGTCGGCCGCCTTGGCCTCGGCCACGGCGGCGGCAAAACCGGCCTCGTCGTTGGACCAGCGCTCGCAGCCCTGCGAGAAGGTGGCGCTGCCGCCGCCGGCCGCGACAGCGGCGCGGATGCCGTCAAAGGGCGTGACGCCGCGCTGCATGGCCGTGTGGATGACGTAGTCGCCGTAGTTGACGTAGCCGTGCGCCATGGGCCCGACTACGGCGACGCGGCTGCTCTTGGGCAGCGGCAGCAGCCCCCTGCGGTTCTCGAGCAGCACAATGCTCTCTGCGTCGAGGTCGCGCGCGAGCCGGCGGTGCTCCGTCGTGTTGAGGTGCTGCGAGATCTCGCCGTCGGGCACGGCCGTGTACGGGTTCTCAAAGAGCCCGGCCTTGAACTTGGCGCGGAGGACGCGCGAGACGGCCGCGTCGACCACGTCGGCGGGGACGGTGCCATTGGCGACCAGCTGGGGGATCAGCTCGAAGCTCCAGCGGCCGCCGCCCATCTCGACGTCGTTGCCGGCCACGATGCTCTTCTGGGTGATGCAGACGTCGTCGGCGCGGGCGCAGATGTGGAAGGCGTCGGCCAGGCGAGCGGTGCCCCCGGCGTCGGAGATGACGTAGTTCTCGAACCCCCACTCGTCCCTCAGGATGCCCGTCAGCAGGCTCCTGTCGGCGACGGTGGGTACGCCGTCGTACGAGTTGTACGACGACATGACGCTCCACGCGTCGGCGTCCAGGATGGCGCGCTTGAAGGCCGGCAGGTAGGTGGTGCGCAGCATGCGGGGCCCGCCGTGGACGGGGGCCGTGTTGACGCCCTGCTCGGGCGTGGCAAAGGCGGCAAAGTGCTTGACCATGGCGCTGACCTTCTCCTTCTGCATGGCCTCGACGTAGGCGTGGCCGTACTCGCCGGCCAGGAAGGCATCCTCCGAGTAGCACTCCTCGACGCGGCCGAAGCGCAGCTCGCGCGCGAGGTCGACGACAGGGGCGAAGATCTGGTTAACGCCGATGGCGCGCGACTCGAGGGCTATGGCGCGGGCCATGGCGCCGACCAGGGCAGGGTTCCACGAGCAGCCGTGGGCGATGGGCGAGTTGAAGATGGTGGCGTTGAGGGCGAGCAGGCCGTGGATGCCCTCGCTCTGGATGAAGGCCGGGATGCCGAGGCTGGTGTTGCGCACGAGGTACTCCTGGGCCAGGCGCGCGCCCAGCGAGACGGTCTCGGGGGTCGTGTACAGGCCCGTCCAGATCGAGTTGGCGCGCCTCTCGGCCGTCCGCCTCAGGCCGCTCGAGTTGAAGCTGGCGTCGGTCAGGTTCAGGTAGTCGCGGATGTCGCCCTGGATGAGCTGGGCCGTCTTCTCCTGGATCGTCATGCGGCGCAGCAGGTCGGCCACGCGGTCGTCGACGGTGGCGTTGGGATTCCTGTAGACGGCCGAGCTGGTGTCATTCTGGCCGTCGCGCCTCGCGAAGGCGCTGGCTGGCGACGCCCCTGCCAGCGCGAGGGCCACGACGGCCGCTGCTGAAGGGAATCTCATGTCTGGCGATTCTTGCGTCGAGGCTGCAGGCCCCGTTCGCTTGGGCTTTGGCGAGGCTTTGCGTTCTCTTGTCCAAGGGGCTTGCGGATGGCGACGCCACCGGGCGCCGCCTCTTTATCCTGCATCAGATCCGATGTCGACGCTGCGCGAGCGAGCATTCTTGGGCTTCCCCGCACGCGGGGATGGGATTGAGGCTTTTCGTAGTCCGGATATTTGGGGGTGCTGTGGCAGCAGGCGCGCGCCCCGTGCCTTCTTGCGCACGAATCAACAGCCTGGGTCCCCTGGACGGGCCGCCCATGACGAGCAGCCGCCCATAAATCCGGGGAATGCGGGAAGGCGCCGCCGACACTGCACGCTACCCCGCGCGGTTGTTTGGCACCGCGGTCGCTGCTGCTGCTCGACGGCCACCAGCCTGCCTGCCCAGGCTCGCTCAGCCTGCCACCGGCCCACTTCGCGGGCCTGCAACCCTCCGGCTTGTCTTCTGGGCTCGCTGGCTTATTCCACCAATTGCGAGCACGGGTTGGCGTCTGGCAGTCGAGGCGAGGGACGTGCACTGGGCGCTGGCCTGTATTATGTGCACAGCATTGGCGGCAGCCGCACAAGCCACATGTGGCAGCAACTCGTCGACAAGTCGGCTGCTTTCGGCCTGTCGGGATGCCGCACGTGGTTTCGACTGGATGCGACCCTCCTGTAGGGCACGTCTGAGATCCAAGTGAGGAGGATGGCTCCCTGCCGAGTACCGTGCTGACAACCCTCTCAGCCCTGCGGCAGTTGACTTTGACAGGTCAAAGCCCACATTCTCACAGCGCAGATATTGATTGGACTGGCACTAACCGTCAACTCCTTTGACGCCCAAAGCTTTGCATCAGCTCTATGGGAAGGCAGCCACCCACTCACCGGGCTCAACGGGCTGACCACCTCAGCTCGGTTTGAGAGCCACCCAACTTCCCGTTGCGTTTTCCTGCATTGGCAGTTGCCGACCGTTCGGGGCTCCAGTTCGGAGCAGGGCCTTGCCAAGAACCTGCAGGGAACTTTGCTGCAATCTGGGGTCACGTCAGCATCGGTGCCAAGCTGCCAGAAGTCTAGCGGTTGGCGGCCCCGCGTCTACATGCCATGTATTCAGCTTCATTCTTTCCATCTCTTGCCCCGATCAGGACAGCTTCTGCTACTTTTGGATGCCACAAGGTCACTATGCTTTGCTACATGGAGTGACAACAGTATCCTGCCCTTGACGATATCATCGCGAGGTAGTGCTACGAGTGCCATTGCACTTTGGGCCATCAAACATCCAGCTTCTTGGACGCATATGCTATCAAGCTGAACATAGAATATTGATCTTGGCTTTCAGTCGCCTGACTCGACGTCGATACCCGGAGCAGAGTAATGGTGGTGATGGTTGCAATGGTAGTAGTAGTAGGAAACACACAGATCTGAAATGTCGGCAGGAGAGACACGCAGAAGAAAAGTTCAACCATAAATAACTCTCTGCCATCCTCCAGGTTCGAGAGATTTTGCACACAGCGGCAGCTCGGACAGCAAAAATCAAACACAAGCATCTGTTCTGACCCCTACTAAACCGAGCCATCTTCCCCTCCATCTGGCACTTTCAAAATGAAGTTCTCCGCCCCCTTCTCCTTCCTGGCTGTTGCCACGGCCGCCAGCGGGGCCGCGCTCGAGAAGCGCGCCTACGGCCCGGCCCCCAGCAAGGGCGACGTGTGCCCGGCTGCCCAAGGCTTTTTCCTCAAGGCCAACTCGGGCAAGTTCTACCAGGTTGCCTGCGCCGTCGACGTGTCGGGCGGCACGCTTCTGGCCGTCTACCCCAAGTTCTCCGGTATTGTGGATTGCGCTGCGTACGTCTGCCGAAGAATCTCGCTGGCTCCTTTTCTTTGTCTCCCTCTCATAAGCCCTCCGGCCAGATCCGCGCCGCTCACATTCCGACTCGAGGCTGACGGCCGAGCGGCAAACCCGAATCTGCATCCAACAGCCAGTGTGACCTCTGGACCACCCAGGTCCCCAGCCGCCCCTGCGCCGCGGCTTCGTGGTACCGCTTTTCCCCGGATGGAACGAACAACTGCTTCATTCGTGGAGGTTCCGGCCTCGTAGCCTCCGAGGGCAAAGACGCCCTGAATGCCGTGTCTGCTATTCTCTGAGGTGGCTTTGATCTTCTGCCGAGAAGAATCTGAGAGACGATTTGAATGTTGAAGGACGGATTTCATATGGTTATGCGGTGTGATGGGGCTGAGGTGAGTACACGTCACGGAGCAGTGTCATACAAACAAATCAAATCCTATGCAAGCCGTGGCAATGCGTGCAATGTGACGCTCTATTCAGTAGATATCTTGATTAGCCTGCGGCACTTACTATTGTCAAACACCACCATAAGGGTGCACTTCGCTGTGGAAATCAGGACAATAATACTAGAGGTGACGCATAGGGAAACTTGACAATGCTAGCGAATGACCCGCCTTTCTGGGCACATATTCAACCACTTTGCCAGTACCAGGAATATTACCGTCTAGAAAGTGCCACTGTTTGCGTATAAAAGAGTCAGGCAGAAAGTTTAGTCTCGATATCTGTCAACCTTCTTTCTCTAAACTGCCTCTCCACCAGCTCTAGGCGCCACAGCCTTTGCCAAACAGACAACCCAGGCCCGAAAAGCTCACACCAAGAAGCCAACCAGACGGCAACGCTGGCCATGGCGGAGAGCGACATCATCGAGTATCTCGCCGAAGAGAAAGAGAACGGCACGATCGAGCCCGTCACTTTCGATGCTCTGAACGATTTGTTCGCGTCGTTCATCCATGGCATCCCGTACACGATGCCCGACGAGGACCGCGACGTGGACGCTGCCGCCTCTCGGATGTGGAAAAACATCTGGGCCTCGTCGCCGCTCTACGAGTCGCACAGGGTGATGGAGGACATGGTCCGCCATCTCCTCAACATCGCCTGGAGCAGCGTCCTTGTCCAGTCGTGCGTCATGGAAGTTTTTCTTGCCATGGTGACAGAGTCCGAGAGAGTCTTTGCCGAAAACTTCGACGTGGACTTTCTCCAAGGCGACGATCTCTTGGCCAAGGTTCACAAGTTCACGCAAAAGGCGGTGGAGGGTAAGTGGTCCGTGTCTGAGAAATGGATTACGGCATTCTCATTGACCGATCACTTGAAGCTGACTTTGACATTTTTTTTGCACAAAAATCCCAGAAGCAAACATCAAAGCCAGAGGCACCGAAAACATCTTCGCGTGGGTCGCCCTGTTCGAGTCAGGCAAGTACAAGCCCCTTCTTTGCGGCAACTGCGAGCTCCTACAGGCGTGCATCGACGGCGCCGTCAAGAAGGTGTTTGAAGAGACGGCGGCCATCGGTTTGAGCGCCCAGGCGCTCAGGACTGTCTCGCCCCTACTCTCCTCCGAGAACGCCGCCAGGACCATTTTCAGGAAAGATCCTGACCGTGTTCGTCGCTGGGCCAAGCGTGCGTCCGACATCGCGGGCTGCTATCCTCTAGTCGATCCGTGGAGCATCCATGCGACGAGGATCAAGATGACACTGAGAAGAATCCTGGAGGCGGAGGGTTCGCAAGCTGAGGAGTAACCCCGCCGAGTTGGCCTGGGTGGTCATCACGGGATGCCGCCTAAGGAGATGGGCTGGGTCGGTGGACACTCCGGGGTATATGTAAGGCGAACGGCGCATGTATTTTTCTTCTCCTTTTTTAGGACTCTAGCGACTTCCAGGGACAGAAGATGGAGTCAAAACGCTTCCAGATGGTTCGGAAGACGTGACTGGGATGTCGCAAGAGACAGAAAGCCTCATGGGACTTCTGCCAAGTATCGCAGGACTCGGCAGGGCGAGGTGGATGTCGTGTGACGACGGCAAACTCGGCCTGGAATGGGGCGCTTACTTTTCCATGGCTTTCTGTGCCCTGTTTTGAAGCCCTTCCGCCCCCAACCGATATATATCAATAGTCTAGGCCTCGCCGACGGCTGCTTGGTGGCCAGAGTCCAATGTAGCTGCGTTTTTTTTCTTATGGATTCCATGTTCTCGGGTCGGACCAAGTCCGAGATAAGCGACTGGAACGGGCGGCAAGAAGGCCGACGACACCGAGCAGCAGGTGGGATGGAAACCAAGGCCATGAATCGAGTGCGGACAGTGCGGCTCGTCGGTATCAACTTCATGACCGCAAGGCTGCCGGATTTCCGGGATCATATGGGTAGCTTATCATATTCGCACGTGGGCTGCATCGGGACCTGTTTTGCTCCGCCACAGATAGCCAGTCTGCGAGCGGATTAGTGACAGAGCGGCGAAGCGAAGCATCGGAAATAAAATAGACGGTTCCGGCGGTGCCAGCGAGGTGCAGGGGGCCGCAGCCCCCGCTTCCTTCCACGGCAGCACAACCGAAGTCCGTGAGCTATCTGCCTGCCAGGTACTTATAGGCCCTGGCGGCGCCCGGTGGATGAGCTGACGCGGCCGCCTGCACTTGGAATGGAGGGGCCCAACTGCCGCCCACATGCGGCTCCGCAACACGCCTGCATGATGCAGCCATCAGGAGGGGGAGAGTAGTGCTCAGGAGGAGCCGGAGGGTCTAATATAGTCGGGGAGAGATTAGCCATCGATAGTGAAACGGGGAGTGAGGGTGTTGCCATGTGATGTCGCCTATGGTTGCAGGAACAGCAGGCGAGCGGCTGCCACCCTCGACCTTGCTCAGCATTACATCTGCTGTTGAGGCCAGCGCCCAGCGCCCAGCGGGGCTGACTCGCGGGAGGGTAAGCTTGAGAGACTACCAAGCTTTTGCCCGTGTGGGCCAGGTGTGCAGATCTTCACTGACCCGGGTGCTTGTTTTGCTGCCCGGCTTGGGTTGTGTGGGCTTGAGCGGTGGGCTTGAGCGGTGGGCTTGGTCCACTGCAACGCACCGCCAGGCTGCAATTGCTGCACGACGGGCCCGAAACCGTTGTTTTCGTCGTCGCCCGCAAGTCGGTGCTGGGCGCATGGGTACCGCGACTTCCCAAATCAGAGATGCCGAACGCCGGAGAAGGCGCTGGCGAGGGCAGGAGCCGGTTTGCTGACTGATGCTCCTGCCGTGGCCCGTGTGAGCAGCAGCCAGACGACGGCTCGGGCCTCTTCCAGAAGGCGCTAGTGGCAAAGAAGGGAGGCGAACAAACTCGCCACGTGCAAGGCCGCTTCTCCTGTCTGGGCTAGCGCCGTGTCGTTACTGGCGCAGTGCGCCGTCCATCAAGGCCCCCGAGGCCCCTCGAGGCCCTTCAATCTTGCCCAGTCGCGGCGTGCCGTGCTTCCCGGCCAGGCTCCAGGCTGGACAATCGATGTTTGCAATCCCCGATCCGTCGCCCTGCTGCCCCTCTAGGTCTCTTCGCCCCTCCACACCCCCGCCGACTGAGGGCTCCCCCCCCACTGGCGGCGACCAGGATGGATTCTCGACCTCACCGCGCGCCGCTGGCAGCCCAACCTCGCTGCCCCGACCCTGGGATCTGCGCCCGCCAGCGACTCGTCCACGGCCTGGGTCCCCCGTCCTGCGCGGCTCAAGGACCATGCTGGCGGGCTCTCAGGGGCAGCGAACCAACGATAGCATAGCGTGACGGCGACGAGGTAATTTCCGTTGACTAGTGTGCTGCCCCGTCACTTCTCATGCGCACGCACAATGACAAGGTCAGCAGCCGCGGCGCCGGTGACGCTTGTCGTTCCCTCGCATCCGTGCTGTTTGCAGCTTGCCGGCCGCTTTCGGGATGCCACTCGCCCTGCCTGTCAGCGATGAGGAACACGCGCTCGCATGTCCGCCCGCATGTCGCCTGTCTATAAATCATGCAGCTTCCGGCCCCGTTGACGACAGCATCTCCCTCGTCTTCCCACCACCCACGCTCCTCTCCCTGGGCAGCCACCAGTACCCTCAGTCCTGTTCTTGGACACGCCGATCTTTTGCCAGCCTTGGTCTCTCGTCACCGCCGCGCCCAACATGATAAAGAAGCTCCTCGGACTCGGTGCCCTGGGCGTCGCCCTTGCGGCACCAGCTCCGCAGTAAGTCTGGCCCCGCGTTGAGGCCGTTGGCCAGGAGGAAGGTCCCCATGCTAACGATGAACAACGCCTCCTCCCCGCCAGGATGCCGGCAGACTACGGTCAGAACTCTGGGCCCGTCGGCGGCGTCACCACCCCCGTGTCCCCGGTCAGCCAGTCCACCGGTCAGCTGCGCGGCGACTCCAGCCTTCTGGGCGGCAATGCGCCGCGCCCCAAGGTCCACGGCGGCGACTCTGCCGTGGTGCCCGACCCCCAAAAGGTCGTCGGGCAGGATGCCGACTCCAAGCTCGGCGTCTTCCTCGACTTCAACAGCGTCGAGAAGCCCCAGCCCATCAGGGGCGACCGGGGCTCGACCGATCCCGGCCCGCGTAAGTCGGGGACAGCACCTCCGTTCCGCGCACACATTGTAAATTCCCATTCGCTGTGCTGACAAAGACGCTCGTGTTTCGCAGGCACCTACGCGTACGAGAGGCTCAACCCTGACCTCTACGCCCCGCCCACCTCGGACAAGGGCGACGTGCCATTGTCCATGTGGCCCATGAGCCTTAGTCACAGCAAGCTCGGCAGCGGCAAAAACTCTGGCTGGGCGCGCCAGCAGAACAAGGCGGTCCTGCCCATTGCCAAGAAGATGGCAGGTGTCGACATGCGCCTGGAACCGTGGGCCTACCGTGAGCTCCACGTGAGTGACATGAAAAGGACACCCATTCTCCCCTGATCCTAATAGGCTGGCTGACAACGCATCAACACAGTGGCACACCTCGGCCGAGTGGGCCCTGGTCCTCAAGGGCAGCGTGCGCGTGGCCGCCATGAACGCCGACGGCGAGAGCTTCATCGACGACGTGACGGCTGGCGACGTGTGGTACTTCCCGCCCGGTATCCCCCACAACCTGCAGGCGCTGGGAGAGGGCACCGAGTTCCTGCTCGTCTTCGACGACGGCGACTTCTCCGAGGACGAGACCTTTTTGGCCACCGAGACCTTCATGCGCAACCCCGAGTCGGTCCTGGCCAAGAACTTTGAGGGGCTCGACCTCGAGGCGCTCAAGAACCTGCCGACCGAGGAGCTCTTCATCTTCAACGGCAGCCCCGTCGACGACGACATCTCCAAGCAGAATGTCACGGGCAGCGCCGGCTCCATCAAGCCGGCCAATGCGTACACGTACCACTGGTCGCAGCAGAAGCCCTTCCAGACGCCCGGCGGCAGCGTCAAGATCCTCGACCCCCTCACCTTCCCCATCGCGGCCATGTTCTCGGCCGCCCTCGTCACCATCGAGCCGGGCGCCATGCGCGAGCTGCACTGGCACACAAACTCGGACGAGTGGAACTTTTTCCTGCAGGGCTCGGCCCGCATGACCGTCTTCAAGGCGCCTTCGTCGTCGCGCACCTTTGACTACACGGCCGGCGACGTGGGCTACATCGAGTCGGCCGAGTGCCACTACATTGAGAACACGGGCACCGAGGACGTCGTCTTCCTCGAGGTCCTGCAAGCGCCAAAGTTCAGCGACATCAGCGTCAGCCAGTGGCTCGCCCTGACGCCCCGCCAGGTCGTCAAGGACACCCTCAAACTGCCCGACTCGGTCCTCGACAAGCTGCCCAGGGACAAGACGCTGATTAAGGTCGGCAACAAGAACATGACCGCCATTGCTTCTGGTGGCAAGCCATAAGTGCGACGGTTTTGACGATTGGACAAGGACAGCCGCAAGCACGCGCTGCTGCTGGGTGAATAACAGGCACCACGAAGCAGTACCATAGATTCCGTTTGTAGGATCCGGACACTTTACAGTCAGTAGCACCAAATGTATAGAAGCCCGGCGACAACCAGAATTAATGTGAAAATCGTGCCAAGACCGCCGATGCTCGCCTTGTTCTGTAATAATGAAGAACGAACAGAGGGTCGAGTGATACACATCAAGACGCACGCGGAAATTATATAGGGCAGAGAGTGATGTCCAGTGATACCGATGGGCCCATAAGTCAGTCAATATGAGTTGGAGACAAAGTTGAGGAATACAACGGCTACATAATCAGATGGAGGACAAATTGTCCTCGCTCAATGGGGTTTATTATATGCATTGACAAAAACAACCAGCAGAATTGAGAGGGGTAGTCCGCAAACGCCGAGCGTGCCAGAAGGCAAAGGAGACAGACCATGACCAAGAAAACAAACCACGCTCAAGAAACAGATGGCCAACCCCAATTTATCCAAGATGCCAAACAAAAGAAACACCTCTACCAGCCCACCATGCCAAAAAGGAAAAAAAAAATAAAAGAAAAAAAAAACCCAATCAGGCAAACTTGGGCACAAGCTTGCTCCGCTCCGCAACCACGGCCGCCAGCGCGTCGATGCTCGGCTTGTCGCTCATCTCAAACACGGACAGCTCCGCGCCCAGCTCCTTGCCGAGCCAGGCCCGGAGGCTGACCGAGATGAGCGAGTCGACGCCGTAGGCGTGCAGCGGCCGCGCGCCGTCTAGGTTGGACAGGTCCACGCTCAGCACGCGCGAGAGCTTGAGCAGGATGGCCTCGAGCACGACCGCCTCGGCCTCGGGCTTGGACGTGGTCGCCGCCAGGAGCGCCGCCGCGTCCTTGTTGCTCTTCTTGCCGCCGCCCGACGACGGGGCCGTCGCCTTGTGGTCCTTGCGCGCGCGCACGTGGCTGAAGAGCGGGTCGCTCACCCAGGCCGGCGCCTCGAGGGCCTCGTCCATCGTGTCCGTGGCCAGCCACAGGCGGGGCGCGACGTGGGCCGGCACGACGGGGAGCCCGTTGACGCCCGACTGCTGCAGCTGCCGGTGCGGCTCGGCCAGGCAGTAGAGCTCGAGCACGGCCAGGAACTCGTCCTCCTCCATGTACGGCCAGCCCGCCGCCCGCAGCTGCTCCATCAGCTCGGGCCTCTCCGCCACGAACCCGACGTCCTGCAGCATCGGCAGGTCCAGCGACACAAAGACGCCGCTCTTCTTGCCGCCCTTCTGCTGCGCCGCCGTGATGCTGCGCGCCAGCGCGTCCTGGAACGTGCCGCCGGCCGCGTAGTTTGCCTGCTCGGCGCCGCCGACGAGCCCGACAAAAGACGAGAGCATGACGAAGAAGTCGAGCTGCTGCTCGCCCAGCGTCGCCACCAGGTTCAGGGTGCCCTCCACCTTAGGGCGCACTGCCGCGTTCCACTCGGCGAGCGACATGTCGGCAAACTTCTTGTCCCTTAGCACCATGGCGCCCTGCACGCACCCGCGGATCGGCGGCATCATCGGCCGGCACTCGTCCACGGCGCGCCGTACCGCCGCCGTGTCCGTGACGTCGCACGTGATGGCCACCACCTTTTCGCACACGCCCTGCAGCTCCGCCACCAGCTCCCGCGTGTCGGCGCTGGCGGAGCCGCTGCGCGACAGCAGGACCAGGTGCCGCGCGCCACGCGCCGCCATCCAGCGCGCCACCGAGCGGCCGACGCCGCCCGCACCGCCCGCAATGACGTACGAGGCGTCGGGTCTGAATTCGAGGTCGGCGGCGGGCGCGCTGTCGGTCTGGCTCATTGTCGTTGTCGGAGTTGCCACCGTCATTGTCGCGTCTCGCAGCAGACGCTTGAGCTGCTCCGAGACCCGGACCGTCAGCGTGGCTGTGATGGCGGCCTCCGCTTCGTTTAGGGTGCCCAGTTGGCGCTGAGGCTGGTTTTCAAAGAATGCAAGAGCCCGGTCAAGCATCTGCCGCGTCGCACCCAGGTCCGCCGAGGCGAGACCCTCGACATCGACCGTGTCGAGGCGGACGTTGCTCTGACCCACCGCCGTGCTGCTGTAACCGCTTTCCCTGGCAGGCAGGATATTCACGAACCGCCCAAACATCGCGACGCAGTCCAGGAGCACCTGTCGCTGCTCCTGGGAAGACGGCGATACCTCGACCACGATGCGCGCGCCGCGCCCGCCAGTGCGGTCCCGGATGACCGAGCTGAGCGACGGGTCGCTCGACAGGATGTGGTCGGCAGCGAGTCCGTACAGCTCCGCTCCCTGCGCACCCCAAGTGGCGGCGGCGGCCTCGACAGCCACAAAAACCTCGGCGCCGTGGTGCCGCGCGATGTGCACCGCGGCGTGGACCGTCGACGCCTCGCTGCCAACAACGGCCGCGGCATGAATGAGGACCACGTCGGCGGCCCGCACCCCGTCCATCTCTTGCAGGGCCACCCAGGCCGCCAGGCGGCCGAGCGCCGTCGACTCGGCATCGTTCAGCGACAGGGACTCCTCCTCGCCCGATGCAGTTGTGGCCGGCATCTGGGAGGCGTTCATGTGCCGCACGAGCTGAGGCGCCTCGACCAGCCTGGGTACGTGAACGATGCCGTCGGTGATCCTGAACTGGTTGTCGTGCACATTCGTGCTGGTCTTGTTCTGCTTCAGGATCTGCAGCGTCCTGTTCACGATGGTCTCTTGGCTCTCGCTCTCGGCAAACGAGATGGTGACAAAACGGAGCGCCTCCTTGCCGGCGGGCCTGCTCTCGCCCCTCACGGTCCTGGCGAGCCCAATGATCAGCTCCTGGTCAGGGTCCGCCACGAGCCCAGTACCGCTGCGGCCGACCCAGATCAGCTCCTTGCAGCGGCTGGTCAGTGTGCGAAGCGCCGTGAACATTTGCTCGCTCATGTCCCTGAGCGCAGGCGCGTCCAGCTCCGAGAGGACAATGCAGGTAGCACCGTCGACCTGGAGGCCGGCCGTGCCTGTCATGGTCGTGGTCCGCACGACAGAGCCCTGCGTGGAAAGCAAGGTCGACAAAGCCTCGGCGACCTGGATCTGCAGAGCCGATGGCGCGACGTCGATCAGGATGAAGACCGGCTGCTGCGCCGCGGTGGACTTTTTCGTCGCCGGGACGGCAAACGGCACGGTCGACACAATGGTCGAACTGCTCTGGTGCGCCGAGTTGGAGAAGTCGTCAAAGACAGCATCGATGCCACTGAACCCAGCCTTGGCCAGCGTCGACCGCCAGCCCTCGACGGGCATCAGGGGTCCGCCCTCGCGTCCATCCTCGGAAAGCCACCAGCCAGGGAGGACACCGAAGCAGAAGGAGCCGAACGAGACGGCCGGGTTGGTGAGCTCGAGAACCACCAGCTTGCCGCCGGGCTTGAGCAGCTTCCGGACGTTGCCAAGCGTGTGCTCCATGTCCTTGGTGGCGTGCAGCACGTTGGCCGCCAGCACGAGGTCGTAAGCCCCGGCCTCGAATCCTTGCTCGGTGGGGTTTTTCTCGATGTTGAGAATCCGGAAGCTCATGTTGTCCTCGTGGTCCTTGAACGTCTCACGCGCGTTCTCGAAGAAACTGGGAGAGATGTCGGTGAAGTCGTAGTGCCCAAACCTCTTTGTGCCATCGGTAGCCTTGGCCAGCGTGTCCAGGACGTGTGCTGTCGTGCCGCCCGTGCCGCTGCCAACCTCGAGGATCTTCATCTTGGGGTTCTTGTGCGCCAGAGCGTCAACGTAAGCACACAACTGCGCAGCACAGCGCCGCGAGCCCTCGGAGTAACGGTACACGTTCTCAGCAGCGCGGTCGCCGAAGACGATATCCAGGGGCTCGGTCTCGCCCAGCAGCATTCCGTTCAGGTTGCGCCCGACCGCAGTCAGCAGCTTGCCCTCGGGCGAGCCCGCAACACGCGTCTCCAGATCAGACAGTTCGCTGATGGCGGCCTCTACCGTCGACGTTGCGACCACGCCCCTCATCCATGAGACGTAGTGCTTGTGGTGCCGCTGCATCCCATCCACCTCGGTCTCCTTGAGCGAGTCGAGGAATCGGCGCATGTAGAGTACAGCGAGCACCTCGCAGTCGGCCATGATCTTGAGCGCCAGCGACACGTCGTTGTTCTTTTCGGATTCCGGGTAGCCGAACACACTGGTAGCTTGGGCCGAGTCCATGAGTGTGGGATCGGGCTTCCACTCCAGAGTCAACGCTGGGCGGTGGACGCCTTCAAGCCGGCTCTGACCGCCAGTGCCCGGCAGGGCCTTGAACATCAGG
This sequence comes from Nakataea oryzae, assembly GCA_003049435.1. Classification (NCBI taxonomy): domain Eukaryota; kingdom Fungi; phylum Ascomycota; class Sordariomycetes; order Magnaporthales; family Magnaporthaceae; genus Nakataea; species Nakataea oryzae. Next base: position 4,924 of record PYSQ01000515.1, on the reverse strand, counting down.
CCTTTGATCGTGACCACAGGCAGGCGAGTGTCCGTGTGCAGAGCAGTGATTGAAGCGCGCGCGTGCCTGTAGCCCGCGCTAGACTTGGTCCGCGCCGAAACTAGATATGAAGAGTCGTGGAGGTGCGGAATGCCACCGGCAATCTCCTCGTTGGCAGCCGAAATCCAGATTTCATCGGCCCGGATGGGGACGCACGCGTCCTTGACGCCGCGTCCCGAAGAGGCGGACCCAAGATCAAGAAGGGGCACGAGGCCAGACTGAATGACCGAGTCGAGAGTGCTGGGGTGGACCAGGTGCGGCTGCAGGTACTGGAGCGGCGCGGCGCTGCGAATCTTGGACACCAGGGAGTCCGACTGAGCGAGCACCCTGGTCCCAGAGAGCCTGAGGTTCTTGAGGGTCTGGAAGGTCGGGCCAAAAGCGAGACCGACATCCCCAAAGGCGCGGTAGAGCTTGGCGGCGTGCACCTTGTTTGTGCAGTGCCGCTGCGCCTCCTCTAAAACCGCTTGGCCGTCATCAGAACCAAGCGGGGCAGGCTCGCCGTCCTGGCTGTGCTCGGTGCGCACGGAGCCTCGGCAATGCTCCCTCCAGTCGTCACCTTCGCAGGTCCAGAGCTGGAACTCGCTCCAGCCTTTTTCACGGCCAGTCCCGGGCGAGGGACGGAGGAAAAAGTGCGACTCGACGCCAAAGTCGGTGTCCGGGACCCGGAGGGCCGTGTGAAACAAAACGTTCCTGAACCTGAAACCCGAGACGGGGGCCTTGGTCTTGTTCTCCGCTGCCTCCAACGCGGCAACCTGGCGGCTTGCCTCGATCGCCATAACCAGCATGCCCGCGGCAGGGTACAGCATGTCCCCTCCGACGCGGTGGTCCTCAATCCAGGGGTTTTCAGAGCGCCGGATGTAGTTGCGCCAGACGGCGTTGCCGTGGCGGTTCCATCCAGGCACGGGCGCACCCAGGAGTTCGTGGCGAGGCGCGTGCCTGAAACGGTGGCTGCGGCTCAGCCTGCTCTCGAGCCAGAGCTCGTTGGCATGGTTGAAAGGGTAGGCTGGCAGGTCCGTGAGCATCATCACCGGCTCGCCCTCCGCGTCACCGGCAGAAATGCGCCCCGCCGCCACTGGACGCTGCCTGTTGACGGCAGCAAGGTCCACGGGGAAGCCGCGGCAGAAAAGCGTGCCGGCTGCGCCCAGCGCAGTCTCGACTGCTGACTCGTTGCGCTTCAGCATCGTCTCGTAGCCAACCTTGGAAGCCGCAGAGCCGCGTGTTTGCTGGATGATGCTCCGAAGAGGGCCCCTGAGCGCACTGTGGGGGCCGATCTCGAGAATATCTGTGATGTTCTCCTTTCCGTGGGCCAGGCCGCTGCTGCTCAGATCATGTCGGAGCATCTGAGTGACTGCCTCGTGGAATCTGACGGGCGAAACCAGGTTATCGATCCAGTAGTCTGGGGTCTGTAGTCGTGATGTAGGGATAAGTCCGCCCTCGAGCGAGGAGAAGTACACGGGTACCTGCTGTCTCTGGGCAGGGACGTCGCTAGCAATGTCACCCATGTACCTCCGGTAGTCGTCCACGATAGGCCTCATATGACGCGAGTGATATGCGATCTCGACGTTGAGCCTCCTCGCAAAAACCTTCTGGCTCTTGAGCAGGTCGACCAGCGCGTCCAGCTTGGCCGCGTCGCCGCTGACCGTGACGCTGTCTTGGCTGTTGAGGCACGCAATCTCCAAGGATCCGTTGTCAACCATGGCGTCGACGTGCTTGATGGCCGCCATGGTCTTGTCCTTGTCGAGACCAACAGCCGCCATGCCGGTTTTGGGCCTTTTTTCCTGCTCCTCTTGGCCGCATCCGCCCGACATCAGCCTCTCGGACTGGATCAGGTTCTTGGAGAGTCTTCCGCGGTAGTAGGCGATGCGCCAGGCCGACTCGCGCGACAGCTGGCTGGCCGCGTAGGCCGCAGCAATCTCGCCCGAGGAGTGGCCGACAACAGCGTGCGGCTGCACCTTCCAGCTCCTCAGCAGGTCCACCAGGGCCACTTGAAGCGCCGTGCATATCGGCTGGCTGAACTCGGCATCGTCGATCCTGGAGCTCTCCTTGCTCTTGCACAGCTCATAGGCCAGCGACCACGGGCACCCCAGGCTGTTGAGGTACTCATCTGCAGCATACACGCTCTGGCGGAAGACAGTATAGGTCCAGATCAGCCTCCTGCCCATTGCGGCCCACTGGGCACCTTGGCCCGTAAAGACAAATGCGATGCGCGGGTCGGTGGCCGCCTTGGTAACAATCGGCTTGGTCTGGAGCGTCGTCAGGAGGTCCCTGCGCGACTTTGCCATGGTGGAGGCCCTCCAACCATGTCGCGTCCTCCTGCAGGCGAGCGTGTAACTCAGATCCGCAAAGAGCTCATCGCGGCTGCTCATGGGTGATGAGGCCGACGACTGACGTGCAATGCGGCCGGTCCTCTTGGGCGAAGACACAACGTATTCCCTGATTTTGCTCTGTACGCGGGCCACGCCATCCTGGTCGTAGGCCGAGAAGACGAAGAGGAGGGGCTCCTCGGTCTCCTCTTGCGCCCCGCTGGTGGCTAGGGCAGCGGACTCTTGTGCACCTGCGGGAGCCGAGGCGGGTGAGCGCGATCGCTTGGGGAGTTTGGAGTCGGACCCATCCTCAGCATCGGTCAGGTCAATTCCCGAGTCCGACCCGGGAGCCGCGGAGGCAGCAGAAGCACCAGGTCCGGAGGCAGAATCGCCCTCCTCTCGCAGCACGGCCAGCGTCCGCTGGGCAGCCGGACGAGTGACAACGACAGGAACAACGGTGGAGGGAATAACAGGGGATGCAATGGTGCGGTGGCAGCCTGTCAAGTGGTGCTCGTTCAAGAAGTGAAGGGCGTCGTCCATGACGATGTGGGCATTGGTGCCGCCGACGCCGAACGAGTTGATGGACATGCGGCGCAGGCCGCGCTGTGGCCATACTACGGGCGAGGTGGGAAACTGCAAGTTCCACTCGTCCAGGATCTTGGGATTGCGCTTCTCGAACCAGGTATTTGCGGGAATGACGCCGCGCTCGAGCGTCAGCACGCCCTTGATAACCGCTGCGACGCCTGCAGCACCCTCGAGGTGGCCGACGTTGCTCTTCAGCGCGCCCACGTATAGCGGCTCTGCCGGCGAGCGATAGGCAGAAAACACCTGGCCAATGGCGCCGGCCTCTATCGGATCACCCACGGCAGTTCCAGTGCCGTGGGCCTCGAAAAAGCGCGTGACCGAAGGGTCGAGGCCAGCGCCGTTGTACACTCGCTTGATAAGGTCCACCTGGGCGGACTTGCTCGGCGCCGTTATAATCGGCGACCGGCCATCCTGGTTCGACCCGGTGTTGCGGATGACGGCGCGAATCACATCACCATCGCGGACGGCGTCTGATACGCGCTTGAGGATGATGACGCCAAAGCCCTCGCCGCGGGCGTAGCCGTTTCCTCTTGAGTCGAAGCTGTAAGATATGCCGTCGGGCCCAAGCACGCCGGCTGCGTCGAGCAGCTGGGAGAATTCGGGCGAGATTATGAGATTGCAACCGCCAACCACAGCCTGAGTTTGCGAATATCCGATTAGAGTTTGTGCCCACCATGGAAGAAGCATTTGTCCGACGTAACGTACCATATTAGTCTCGCGCAGCTTGAGCGAGTTGCAGGCCTGGTGCAGGGCGACTAGACTGCTAGAGCATGCCGTGTCAATGGTCATGCTTGGGCCCTGGAGGTTGAAGCACCAAGACACGCGATTGCTGAGCATACTGGCCACGGTACCCAAGGTGGAGTACTTGGACGGCGCGTCCATGTCCTTGACCGTCATCCGGTCATAGTCAGAGTACATGCAGCCGACGTAGACACCCGTAGACGTCCCTGCGGCCTGCTCCAGAGGAATACCGGCTATTGTTCCGTGTGTTAGTTTCCAACATTGGCTCGCTGATCCACGAAACCGAGGTGCCAGTGCCGAAAATTGGGCCCCGGCGACCGGTGGCGAGATGCAATGGATGCGCAAGATCCGGGGTCAAACAAACTCACCATTTTCCAGTGCCTTGTATACTGACTCCAGCATTCCGCGCTGCTGAGGGTCCATTGCGGCCGCCTCGGTGGGCGTGATGGAGAAAAAAGGGGCATCGAAGGCTGATATGCTCCCCTTGAGGAAGTGTGCAGCCTTGGCCCTGATCTGAGTCGTGCATTTCTGTCAGTAAAACTCGCTTTCGCCGTTGAGATTCGGCGAGAGCAATATAGGGAAAGCGAAACACGCACAATACCGCTCCTGTCACTTGACGGATGCCAGAAAGAGTCTGCGTTGTACCGGTCCGGAGGGATGTCCGTCCGCGCAGACCGGCCGGCGAGCAGGAACTCGTAGAAGCGTTCGGCGGTATCTCCGTCTCCGGGGAACCTGGCGTCCAGGCCGATGATGGCGATTGGGTCGTCCATCATTGCGCCTTTGTGCTTACCCAGTCGCTGAGGGCGTTAGGTGTGTTGCACAGGGGAGGCCCCTAGCGCAAGACGTCGTTTTTGCTTTCTTCTTTCCGTGGGTGTTTCCTCGACGTGGTTCGGTGTTTTATGACCGGCAAAGTTTGGATTTGAATGATTTCAACAACGGGGGACAGGCACAGCGAGGTTGCAGTGGTTCCTCGTGGCGATTTGCCTCGAGGGGGGAGGCCTGTATGACAGAGTAGGGGGAGGGAGGGGCGATGGGTGTTGATGTAGGGTCAGGCCTGCTTGATGTGAGAGTGTCGTCTCGGATTGCAACTCTCGAGACGACCCACGGGGTTTGCTGCTCTTATTATCAACGCGGACTCGGGACCCAAAGACGGCAGGAAAGATAGAACCGCGCTCGCAGGTCCCATTCGGTCCACAAAGACAGTCCGTCCGTGGCTCCTCTTCTCGCGGGCTCGACGTGATACGAGAGCCTTGTCC